>CM035438.1:70051722-70089222 GCA_020310875.1 Ceratopteris richardii | reverse complement strand
TCTAATTCCTCATCGGGCATGTCTGCATACTCGTGCATGATAGTCCTTAAGGAATTAGATGGAAATTTTCCTCTCATAAGATTCTTTATGAGAGTAAGTTTCTTCTTTCGCTCTCTACTATGATCCATAATATTTGTATGTATAAAACAAAACGTATTAGAAATATATATATATATATATATATATATATATATATATATATATATATATATATATATATATATATATATATATATATATATATATATATATATATATATATATATATATATATATATATATATATATATATATATTTAATCCATGTATGTGTGTGTGTATATGTGTGTATGCATGTATGTGTG
This sequence comes from Ceratopteris richardii, assembly GCA_020310875.1. Lineage (NCBI taxonomy): Eukaryota > Viridiplantae > Streptophyta > Polypodiopsida > Polypodiales > Pteridaceae > Ceratopteris > Ceratopteris richardii. Next base: position 70,088,878 of record CM035438.1, on the reverse strand, counting down.
TGTATATCCACATATGCATGTGTATGTATGTGTGTATGTGTGCATGTATGTATATGTGTGTATATGCATGTATGTATATGTGTGTATGTATATGTATGTAAGTATATGTGTGTATGTGTGTGTGTATGTGTTTTTATGTATATGTGTGTATGTATTTGTGTGTGTATGTGTGTGTGAATGTGTTTGTATGTATATGTGTCTATATGTGCTTATGAATATGTATGTATATGTATATGTGTATGTAGGTGTGTATGCATGTGTAAGATGTGTGTATGTATGTATGCATGTGTGTGTATGTGTATGTGTGTGTCTCTATGTGTGTGTATGTATATGTGTGTGTATATATATGTGTGTGTGTATGTGTGTGTATGCATGTGTATGTAGTGTGTGTGTGTGTGCATGTGTATATGTGTGTGTATGCATATGTGTGTGTATGTTTGTATGTATGCATGTGTGTGTATGTATGCATGTGAGTGTCTGTGTGTGTGTGTCTATGTGTGTGTATATATATGTGTATGTATGTGTGTGTATGTGCATGTGTGTATGTATGTATGCATATGCATGTGTATGCATGTGTGTGTATGTATGCATGTGAGTGTATGTGTGTGTGTGTCTATGTGTGTGTATGTATATGTGTATGTATCTGTATGTGTGTATGTGTATGTTTGTGTATGTGAGTGTATGTATATGTGTGTGTATGTGTGTGTATGTGTATGTGTGTGTATGTATATGTATGTGACTTTATGTGTGTGTATGCATATGTATGCCTGTGTATGTATATGTTCATGTGTATGTATGCACGTGTGTGTATGTGTGTATGCATGTGCATGTATAGTGTGTGTGTAAGTGTGTGTATGCATGTGTGTGAATGTATGTGTGTATGCATATGTGTGTATGCATATGTGTGTATATGTGTATGTGTGTGTATGCATGTATGCATGTGTGTGTGGATGCATGTGTGTATATGTATGCATGTGATTGTATGTGTGTGTGTCTATGTGCATGTATGTATATGTGTATGTGTATGTGTGTATGCATGTGTGTGTGTGATTGTGTGTGTAATATGTATGTATGTGTGTGTATGTGTATGCATATGCATGTGTATGCATGTGTCTGTATGTATGCATGTGAGTGTATGTGTGTGTATGTATATGTATGTGTGTATATCTATGTGTGTATGTGTATGAGTGTGTATGCATATGTGTGTGTATATGCATGTGTGTGTATGCATGTGTGTATGTATGTATGCATATGCATGTGTGTGTATGTATGCATGTGAGTGTATGTGTGTGTGTGTGTGTGTGTCTATGTGTGTATATGTACATGTGTATGTATCTGTATGTGTGTATGTGTATGTGTGTATTTGTATGTATGTATGTGTATGAGTTTGCATGTATATGTGTGCATATGTGTATGTGTGTATGCATGTGTATATATATGTGTGTATGTGACTTCATGTGTGTGTATGTACATGTGTGTGTATGTACATGTGTGTGTATGTATGTGTGTGTGTATGTGTGTATGCATGTCTGTATGCATATGAGTGTATGTATGTGTGTATATGTGTATGTGTGTGTATGTGTGTGTATGTGTATATGTGTGTGTCTATGTGTTTATGTACATGTGTGTGTATGTCTATGTGTGTGTATGTATATATGTGTGTATGTGTGTATGTGTATGTGTGTATATGCATGTGTATGTATATGTGTGTATGTGATTGTATGTATGTATGTGTATGTGTGTGTATGTCTATGTATATGTCTATGTGTGTGTATGAGTGTGTGTATATGTGTATGTACCTAGATTGCTAACTGCTTTGTGAACTCACATGTGTGTGTTCTCTCTCTCTCTCTCTCTCTCTCTCTCTCTCTCTCTCTCTCTCTCTCTCTCTCTCTCTCTCTCTCTCTCGATCCTGACACAAATGTGTTAGGAGAATTTTTTTTTTTTGTCATGATGTCGCTTATGCAATGCTTTTACATTGTAGGCAGTTTGTCGACATCACTAATCATCGCTTATGTAACAAATTCTTTAATTTTTTCTTTTCGTAGCATCACTTATGCGACACTATGTGGAAACAACATCGCATAAGCGATGCTCCCTATTTTTTTTTGTTGGGGGTATCAATACATCTTCTTTTTTCTTGTAGGGTTATGAAATTGAGGAAATCTTCCATCTCAGCATAGACAAAATTTTTAGAAGATGTAGATAAGCATTGGGATATGTGAAGCATGCAAACTGCTTTCCTACATTTGGCATTTCTACGATTTTTGAGATGATACTTGCATCTACTTCTCTAATAAGTAATAAGAGTCCAAATCTAAATTCCCCATCTTGTGTGCCCCAACACGCAAAGCCACCTTAACTCAGTGCGGACCTTACATCATGTCAAGTTGCACTTGATAGTTTTTTCTTCCTATTGTTCAAAGGGATATAGAAACTTACAAGGAATGAAATCATTGAGGGATGTAGGACATTTTAACTTCAGCAAGATTTTTTCATAATGTTAAAGAAAAGACTTGAAATGATGAAGAATACTACTTTCCACACATGTAAATTTGAAAACCAGGACAAAATGTCATATGACAGCTAAATTTTTTGTACTAAAAAAATTAATATGTCCATAAAAGACACACACAATGACACACACATAGACATGAAATTTTGAAGTGTGTGCTTTCTTATGGTCTATGTGTAAACATTGATAGATAAATTATCAATCTTAGTCTATCACTTGAAATGAACTATAACATAGAATCTATTCTAAGTAGCCCAATTAGTATGCTAAATAGCACAATCAATATTGTTAAAAGGGGACTTCTGCCACGTCCGCTTTTAATCTCTTTCGGGTTCTTGGGGATGGTAGGGGTCTGACAATGTAGAGGCCCTTTATCTGATTTTCCCAACTTAACTATCAAATTAAGCAGCACGCTACTATCCCGTATAACTTCTTCTACATCGTATTACTGTTTGTATTTCGGTTATTCCTTACACCATATTTAACGCATGAATTAATGATCACAGTCGCACAAACTTATTAACGTGAACATAACATTACTGTGTTAATAAAGACTTACTGTGAATCAACAAAGACAGAGTGATAGTACTCAGAATATCTGTAATCTGCACTACGACATCTCCACAAGGTTGCAAATCGCCTAGACAGACAGTGTGGCGATCCCGTCTCCTCTACCACCGGAGAACATCGTAATGTCTCTTCATTAATGGGTAAAAGGGTTACATCACTTCGCTACGCCCTTTCGGTGCATGCGGTATATGCAAATATAAAATTACAGTGTGCCAATTCGGCGGTCTAACACTGGCACGCACGGTGGACTCGAACCCACAACGAAACTAAACTTAAGGCTCATCTACAATGCCTTGTATATACATAGTTTGGGCTAATTTAAAAGTTCTGGTGATTTTCTATTTTAATGAATCCAGCATCAACTTTAATGTCTCCGGCTCCACCAGCTGTGCATCAGTTCGGACTGAACTTACCGCAATGACCTGACTCATCAAAAGATCTGCCTGTGTCTGCAAAAATGCTTCTTGTAAGTAAAAGTCATTAGCTAAGGCAGCATCTCTCTGCTGCTTCATATCTGCAATCTGAGCATCGATACGTGATAATCTTTGAGCTTGAAATCCCAACTGTTTTTCTCTGTGTTCCAGTTCTTCAGATTGAAATAATACGCTTCTCTTTCTTTCTGCACACCTTCCAGTTCCTTCTTCAATTTGAGATATTTACCAAGCTCTTCTTGTCATCCTTGATCTCGCCGGAACAATGTTTGTGTGGTATTATGGAGCTCTGCTTCTGCTTTAAGCACATTAGCGGCCAGAGATTGAGATGCTTCTTCTAAGAGGCTATAGGCCTCGTGCGTACTATGAAGTTCAGTGCCTAACGCTGTCATCGCATCTGTCTTGTCAATGATTTCCTGCTTCAGCGTAGTAATTTCTGTATTCTTTTGACCTAGCAAAACGTCCCTCTGTGCGAGTTGATCGTGAAGTTGCTGAACCTGTAACTGGAGGGCATGATTTTTCTCTTTCACCACATTAGTCTCTTCTTGCAATGGAGCAATATCAGCTTCTAAGACATCCACTTTGTGCTGTAATTCTTGTCTGATAGTGTCGGTTGCCATCTTCAATTGCATAGGTAACTGCTGAGAAAATTGGATCAAAAGTCGGCCCATCGATTCAAGTTCATGAAATATCGGGGTCAGCGCTGAAAGAAGGGCAGGAATGGGTTGGGATGTAGAAGTGGAGCACAGATGAGGGGAGGGTGGTGGAGAGTAATCGGGAGAAGAAAATGAAGTAGTGGTGATGTCAGGAACAACAGACGCAACTGGGACAATGGGCTCAACAGTGTTCATGGGTGGAGGAAGTGGAATAATTGGCGTCAAAATGAGGCTGGTGGTATTCTGATTTGATGCCTCAACCTTGTCGATTACAGTGTCAATCATAGCAATCACGTCGTTAAGAATTTCAGCAGCAATATCCTTCACAGAGTCCTGATGCTGCTGATGAGAATCCACCCGAGAAGAAACTTCGTCGGAGTCTTCCAGGTTGGCACCTTGTTCCTGCTGCTTATTTGGAGAAGACGGACCAGAAGACTCAACGTGAATAGAAGTAGTAGTATCGTGGAAGACTTCTTCTTCATGTCCAACAGTTGATCCCTGTACTTGGCTCTCAAAGGGACTTATGCGTCTGCGTTTTCGGTGAAGAAGTTGCAACAGGTCTGCATCATCATCTTCCTCATCCTCCAGCATTTGTGTAGATTCTTCATGTAGTAAGAAGGGAGCGGTTGGAGGTGGTTGCGCAGCTTGGAGCACCAGAAAAAGAAAAGTAAGGATATGGGGTAGACGAGAACATGGAAGGTCACCCTTATTGACTTGTTTGATAACCGCAACACATTCACGTGAATGCGCCGGAAATAGAATGAAGTGAAATTAACAGACTCACGGGAAGCAAAATCTAGCATGGAATAAAATGGACGGGCAATACCATAGGTACGTTTTTCGATATTCAAAGTGGCTACTAAGAACTGCAGAGTTGTGCGCTCGGGTTTAGGTCTACATAAAATGGTGTACTCGTTAGATGAGTGCCGGGGAAACAACTATGTCATGGTGGCTACAGGAAGAAGTGGACCATTCTCCAATCCTTCCATAGGGAGGCGGAAAGCTTCCGTAAATGAAGCTAAAGTAATAACAACGCGGGATGGTAAACAGGCTATTGGCCAACACTGCTCTATAGCAGGTGTAGAGGCGATGGCAGCAATGATTTGCACAATTCAGCGAAGGCCAAAAGAGCACGGGTGCGCAAGTACTCACTTACTTCAGGAGTGAGTCCTGCACGGAAGATGGCAAAATTCACGAGAGCTTCCATGGTGCGCACAAATAAAGACAAGAACACAGACAACAAGGAACGCACAATCACACAAACAAAATAGCGATTAACAAGAAAAGAAATAAGATTAAGTAGTCATACGGGCAACATTAGGCGGTCGAAAACCCTAATCATCACGCGGTATTGGAAAGATATCCGTCATAATTATGGCATGCATGCAGGAAAAGAAACAGTAACACAGGGCGGTGATTAATCATATTTAGATACCATAACGAGGGGATTACGGTCAGTGGTCAACCGAAATACGGGGAAATAAATAAAACAAATAACACGCGAACAAGACGAGGTACACATCATCGATTATCGTCCGGTTGGTGATATGGCCGAAGCTTAGAACCATTAATCACTTTTGGCAAGAGAACACTTGTTAAGGTGGCCAACCAAAAAGTTGCTGGTCCCACTTGATCAGCAATCCGGTATGGACCAAACCACCATAATTTAAATTTTCCAGCAGACCGATTTGCTTTAGCATTATAGAATAACACAAGTTGCCCCACCGTAAACACAGGGGTCTTGAGGAAATGATCATGGGTATGGGCTTGACGAAGCTGAACTTCTTGAAGAGTCATAAAACTTTCCCAGCGCTGTTCATCCAACGATCTGAGTGTATCCAACTAAAATGGCAAAGAGTCTTCCGGTAGCAATTTCTGAGCTAAGGCAACACGTAGACTCGACACTACTACTTCCATCGGTGCAATAGCTTCCAATCCATAAGCAAGCTTAAACGGGGTCATGCCAGTAGCTACCTTGTACGTAGTCCGGTAAGCCCACAAAACTCCAGGTAGTAACTGGTCCGATCGTTCCGGACATTCCAAAAGCAATTTGCGGAGCATATTCAACAAAGTCTTATTGGTACTCTCCGCCAAACCATTGGCACGGGGATAATAAGGTGAGCTGAATTTGTGGACAATCTAAAATGTCTCGGTCAATACTTGCATTAAGTGGTTAGCAAAGTGTGTACCTTGGTCTGTAACGATTTCCAGAGGCAACCCATAACGAGGAAAAACATCTTTCATCAAGCATTTAGCCACCGAAACTGCTGTGGCCGACCGTAATGCCCACGCCTCCGCCCACCGAGTGGCATAATCGGTACAAGTCAAGATATAACGGCTGTTGGTGAGAGTAGCTGGGGGTGTTATTGGACCAATAAAATCTAGACCCCACTTCTGAAAGGGTTCCAGAGGTAAGACAGGTTGAAGGGGAAAGAAGTGCCACTGTAATGGCTGTCCAGACCGTTGACAGGTATCACACTGCTGCACAAACTGAGTCACATCTTTGTACACTGTAGGCCACCAAAGCCCACTTTGCAGAATTTTACGGTGAGTAAGATCAACTGCGAAATGTCCTCCCAAGAATAATGAATGAGCCATAGCAATAACCGATTCTACTTCATTTGGTGGGATACATCGAAGGAAAACACCAGTATGATCCATCTAGTACAGTTGGCCTACGATCAACCGGAATCTTCGACTGTACACTGCAAGTTTCTGCCGCAGAGCAGGAGGAGTATGAGGAGGAAGACAACCGTCAATGAGGAAAGTTAGTAACGTATCATAGTATGTAGTAACAACAGGAGGCTCTACAGAGTCTTCAGAAATGGGCTCGGTCCTGTAAATTGCCGGTGTAGTGTCATCAACCCCTACCGGAGCTTCACCGGAATCCAACCGAGATAGAAAATCTGCCAAGGCATGTGCTGTGTCGGGTCGATGAATAACTTCATAGTCAAACTCCTATAATAATAAAACCCATCGATCCAATCTCCCACCCAAATGTTACTGCCGAACCAAATACACGAGTGCGGCATGATCCACGTGGAAGGTGAACTTTCGGCCCAACAAATAATGGTGAAACTTCTTCACAGAGTACACCAACCCGAGACATTCTCTTTCGGTCACTGAATAGTTTCTTTTAGCAGGGGCTAATCGGCGACTCGCATAATAGACAGGTCGAAACCATTTAGCCGTTTGCTGCATGAGCACACTTCCAATGGCGATGTCCGATGCATCCCCAAAAACATGGAACGGACGATCCCAATCAGGGGGTTGCAAAATTGGGTCCTGCGTTAATAAAACTTTTAAACGATCAAATGCAATTTGGCACTCTGGAGTCCATTCGTACTGCCGCGGAGTGCTAGTCATAAGCCGATTAAGTGGTGTCGCTAAATGAGCTAACCACCATAAATGTCTGCCATGCCACTGGATTTGGCCCAGAAAGCGCATAACTTCTTTCGGTGTCGTAGGGACTGGTGCCTCCAACACGGCTGCAACTTTATCCGGATCGACTTGTATTCTTTGTGTAGAGATAATATGTCCGAGTAGTTTGCCACAAGAGACCGCAAAAACAGACTTTGTCGGATTCAAGCATAATCGGTATTCGCGGCATTTTTCAAAGCAGCACCATAAATGATACAGGTGCGCCATAGTCTTGCCAAATAAGGAAAAGTCGTCCAAATATACTTGCATAAAAGTAGTCAAGTAGGGTGAAAAAACTTCTTGCATACATCGTTGAAATGTACTTGGAGCATTCCTTAACCCAAACCACATTACCGTACAAGCATAAACACCCTAGTTCATGATAAAAGCTGTTTTAGATATGTCCTGTTCTGCCATCCTCACTTGGTTATAGCCACTGTAGCCATCCAGAAATGAATACATCTCGTGCCCGGCCACCTTGTCGAGCATTGTGTCCAGAAAGGGGAGAGGGAATGGATCCAGTACAGTGGCAGCATTCAGTTTTCGATAATAAACACAGATGCACAACTGTTTATTTTTCTTCGGGACGATCATGATATGTGATATCCATTCAGCATGCTCGATTGGGACAATGAATCCCACTTTCAATAACCGATCAAGTTCTGCTTTGACCTGTGTTGCATAATTGGGGTTCATTCGGTAACTAGACTGTTTGATTGGCCTCGCCTCCGGTTTGAGCACTACCCGATGTTGATAAATTCGCGGGTCCAGACCTTTCATATCTCGATAATCCCAAGCAAAAACATCAGATAATTCACGCAGAAGTTGTATTAAATCATCTTGGAACGTCTCTGTTAAGCTTGCTTTAATCTTAACTGGTGGAGGGTTGACCGTATCACCCAAATTATATGTTACTAATTGATCTTCCGGTACATAAAATTGTCGAGGTTTTACCAGATCATCAGCTGATTGCAAGAGTTGATGTAAAGTGGCCCCATCCATAGCGACACCATCATTTACTTCTGCATCTCCGGTCACTGGTACTACCGTACAAGCTGCCGGACTCCACTTGTCTGCTACCAACTGGAGATCTACAGTACCTAATGAGATCAGATCCTTATTGGTCTTCAGGAACGCCTCTTCCTCGTTGTTAGATAATCCATCCAGCATATGGACCGGCTCCGCTACATATGGTCATGCATGAAGGTCGCAGGGTTGCATGGCATCCAATTTAACTATATATTTCCGGTGGTTGTCTTTGAAAGTTAACTCCTGTGCTAACCAATCTTGTACAACTTTGGCTTGCTTCAACCATGGTCGACCGAAAAGTAAATTGTAGTCGAGGCTGGATTCTAGTAATTCTAGGACTACAAAAGTCATTTGGAACGTGGTGCCCTGCAAGCTAATCACGATATTCCGCACTAGTCCCACCGGATGGACGCGGGATTGGTCTGCCATTCGTACAAAAATTTGGACGGGCTCAATTTGGGTCCAACCCAATTTCTTGTAGTGCTGCCATTGCTATATTCACACCCGACCCACCATCAATTAGAACTTGGGTAATCTTGTGGTTTTTGTGCCAGACGGTGATCAATGGGACTGAATGATCCATCGTAGAATCAATTTCCAGTTGTATGGTGGCCGTCGATGGAGTACAGGAAGGTCCAGGACTAACCTGCTGCTGTAATTGCTGCCTTACTCCTGGCACTAATGCAAGCAATTGTCCCAAAGGGAGTGTGATGGAAGCCTTAGATAGGATGTCCCATACCTGATCTGTTTGAGTCGTACTTCTCACCGATTCTGATGATGATTCTAATGTTGTTGTGGCAGAATTTTGTTCATTCGATCTTGCCCGTGGCAGAGGGACCTGTGTTAGCGAAATTGGATCAGGAAATACAGTCGGCTCCTTAGCTGTCCATTCACTAGCCTTTTCAAACATTCGCTACTGCTCACGGATACTAGGCTCGAACACCTCAGCTGCGGGTTGCAACTGCTTACCCGATCTGGTCTGAACCACTGCTGCTTGTGATTCAACTGGTGAAATATAGACCATGTTGGGCATTGGATTTTCTCGTTCCTTCTTCCTTTTGTTGTACTCTACTGCATCCTTGCAAAATCTACGGATGTGGCCAATCTCGCCGCAAAAATGACATCGAGGTGGTGGAAGAGAAGCACCTTCCGTTGATGTATCCGCCTTCCATCGATTTGAATTGAAATTGGGGTTCCGCTGACCCCGGTAATTCCTATATCCTTGCGACTGATTGGTTTGCATCTGTGGTGGCACATAATGGGTTGCTGGCTGACCTGGTTCTTGTATGATGGCGTTTACAGCTGCTCTGCCCTGCACCTTGGCATTATACGCGCAAGTTTCTGTTGAGTGTCTTGTTGTGTTGCAGATGGCACAATACATCTGGTTAAGGGCACATGTAGCACTGGTGTGCCCTATATTTTTGCACTTGGTGTAATACATCTATTTAACCGGATCATCCGCTACGTTCTTACTGGCTTTCAACCATTCCAAGTCTTCTATAAATCCTCCCACTTTATGCTCTAGTTGCAGGGCCATCGCAGTAAAAGCATCCAGTGTCATTGCACCCACACAACGGATGATCATGATTTGTTTAAGCTGCGGACTCAGTCCGTTAATGAACCATTGGGTTATAACATCGTCCGATAGATTAGCGTGTGCCGGAGGTAGCTGCCTTAAGTGAGTTCGAAACAATGTTGTGTATTCCTGAACAGTCTGGTGCGGCTTTTGCCGATTGTTCTGCAAATAGTCGAAGATTTTGGCAGGATTCTTCTTCAATCGGAACCTCTGTAAAAACGCGTCCCTTACAGCATCATAGTTAACAAAATGATTAATATCATACTCAGTCAACCATCTAGCTGCTTCATTAACTAAGGTGGCCTGAAATACGATGGCCTTGTATGTCGGGTCGGGTGGATGATTCAACACTGCATAGCTTATCTCAAAGGTACGCACATGTGCATCATGGTCGTCACCCGAGAATCCACCGAACTTGGTGTAAGTCACTCCTGTTGGAACCGGTCGAACTGGTATAATTGGTTGCAGCTGCTGTTGTTGCTGTTGCTGAAACTACGGTTGCGGCTGTGGGGGTGTCTGCTGCTGAGACTGTGAACCACTAATAGTGCTATTGTGATTAGTGTTGTTGTTATCTGTAGGGTGAGGAGGTGTCTCTGGTCCTTCAGAATCTGTATTACCAGACGGCTCACCTTCCGTCTCGAAAATAGCGTTGAATCTCTTACTTATCTCCAAATCAAATAACCTGTCCTCAGCTTTGGTATCGAAACTAGAGAGGCTTGCACCGAATAGTGGTGAACATAACAAAGGTCCACCATTTAGTATTGCACTGTCACCAAAAAACTTCAGACTCCCACTAAATGGCATCGAACTCCCATCGGAACTTGTCGAACTTTCACCGCACCATGTTGTCTTTTCACCGAAAACAGTCTCACTTGGTAACACAACGTTATCACCGAAAGTAGTCGAATTCTGACCAGATAATGTCAAACCAACTGCGCACTGTGTCTCTGTACACTCAGAAGTCATTGTACCTGCTTCAAAAAGTACCGGAATCTATCGAAATATCATCATGGGTCATCGCACTGGTACCGGAATCACTTCTAACTGGCTCCGATCCTTCAACGACTGGGCTTAAATGGCCTGCACTTCTACCACCTGGGGGTGTCCCTAATAAATTTGGAACTGCCAAGGGATGCTGGTCTCTCCTATACTTCGGATAAGACTCGCAGGACCGAGTAACCGGCATATATCACCTCTGCACCACTTGCCTTACATACTTCTCTACCTTACTGATTATTCTCAATCTATCGCCATCTTCCCAGAGACGGCGCCAGTGTTAAAAGGGGACTTCTGCCACGTCTGCTTTTAATCTCTTTCGGGTTCTTGGGGATGGTAGGGGTCTGACAATGCAGAGGCCCTTTATCTGATTTTCCCAACCTAACTATCAAATTAAGCAACACGCTACTATCCCGTATAACTTCTTCTACACCGTATTACTGTTCGTATTTCGGTTATTCCTTACACCATATTTAACGCACGAATTAATGATCACAGTCGCACAGACTTATTAACGTGAACATAACATTACTGTGTTAATAAATAATTACTGTGAATCAACAAAGACAGAGTGACAATACTCAGAATATCTGTAATCTACACTACGACGTCCCCACAAGGTCGCAAATTGCCCAGACAGATAGTCTGGCGATCCCGTCTCCTCTACCACCGGAGAACATCGTAATGTCTCTTCCTTAATGGGTAAAAGGGTTACATCACTTCGCTACACCCTTTCGGTGCGTGCAGTATATGAAAATATAAAATTACAGTGTGCCAATCCGACGGCCTAACAATATGCTAGATAACATAATCTCTATGCTAATTAGCATAAGTAGCATGCTAACTAGCATAATGTCTATGTTATCTAACAAACACACTATGTTAACTAGCACAAACAATATGCTAGCTACCATAATCATTATGCTAATTAGGATAGCTCATATCTTAGCTATCACAAGCTCTAAGGTAATTAGCACAATTGGTATGCTAATTAGCATATTCAATATGCTAATTAGCACATGTAGGCTAACTATCAAAGCAATTATGTTAAATAGAATAATCAATAGGTTCGCTAGCATAATCATATTCTAATTAGGAAAGCACATATGCTAAGTAACACAATCAATATCCTAGTTAACATAGCCTCTATGCTAATTTTATGAAATCTCTTGTTGTTGGAGACTTAACAACAAATCCTCTACTTCATTAAATTTTTCTCAAAGTGAAATGACAACCAGATTGGTCTTTGCAATAGTGGTCTACTTTACCTTGGCCTCCTTTAGACACACTTGATCTAACTTCAACTTCTCTCTAGAGTCTTCCAAAGTAGTTCTCAAATTCAAGGCCAATAATCTTACATGATTACTATTTCCTTGCGAAAATATCCCTCTAGGAGGGCTTCTATAAACAAAATTGCTTTTCCAGATTTCACAGGACAATGGGGTGGCCTTCCATGTGGGAAATGTGCAACCCATATGTTCTTCATCATACAACTCTTATTCTTTACAATCATTGTCCTCTTTGAAGGTTGGATGATGTGAGTGGTTGTGAATCTGGCACTTATGCATATGGCGATTGAAGTAACTTTTTTGATTAAGGTTGTTCATGTATTGAGCAACAAAATTTTCCTAGTTGAATCTCATATATGTACCATTTGTCTGTATTCTTGGGCTAAATTCCTAGACATATGCTTTCACAAATGCTGCCATAATTTCTATAATCTTGGTTGTCTTTTGATAGACCATGTGGTCATGCTCTACATTTGATCATGTATATACCCTTCTCTATGGGCTACATAAAAATTGAAGCCCACTCAGTATTAGGGATGTCCTCCCATTTCAATAGCTTTTGATCAAATCCTTCTTTAGCAAGGCCATATACTTCACTGAATTTAGTTGCTTTAATGCAAAATATATTCTACACTAGGTAGCATATCTTTGGTGTTCTCCAGTGCCCTATTAGTGCAAGTTATGAGAGTTAACCAAAAGGTCCTACCCACAATCATCTGAGACATAATAATGTGCCCATGATGCGTGAATAATGCTAGACAAAATTAATGGAATTGATTTGCATAGAGTTAGAGAGAGTACTTAAAGCTAAAGCTAAATGTGCAGCCAAAAGTGGTGTCAAAACTCCATAGTTTCCACGTCTTCCTGCAAAATGGTCCATATTCTAACTTACTTCATCTTCAAGTTTTCAATGGTTATATCTCCTTTCTCACTTGCACTTAACTAGTGTGCAATATGGGTATATGTTCCTTTGTTTTCCTTTGAAAATTTGTTACACAAACTCTCTAGTAGTGTCAATGGTTCCTTAGATGATGTGGATTCCATCCTTTATATGATGCTAAATGAAGTGCTTCATGGATTGATGAGCTCACTGACACCTTGAACATATGCAATGGGTGGGATGTCAATTGGAGACAATGATGTAGATAAATTTGAAACAAATGTTGGGACAAAAAAGAATGGTATTCAAATCATGAAAATATACTAATGGACTATGCTAATTAGCATGAAAACTATGTCACATTAACAAGCATCTACCCATGATTGTCCTACTACTTGTATGGAGTCTACAACATAGTTGAGCACTACAGTTGACTTTAGAGCCTTGATTGTTGTGTAAGTTGAAATGCATCGATCATTACATTAAGATAATCATCTTCTTGAAGAATGAAAATATTCGGTTTCACCTTTCTATTACTATCTAAAGTGTCTAAGGAGCATTTTCAAATAACTATGACATAAAGAAACATGGCCTTGATCATTCCAAAGTTCAAAAAGAGCCTGTTCAATAAATTTTAATTATTAATTAACAAGCTAAATAATTGATAATTTAATGATATTGATAAGTTCTTCTAACTGAAAGCTAAAAATCAATAAATTTTAATGATTTATTGATTTTGATAACTTCTTCCAATTAAGGAAGACCTCAACCTCCAACACCCTTAGAGTGAGCTGAAAGAAAAAATGTCCATTCAAGATCAAAAACTAGAATAGTAGCTAGAATAGAAACCAGAAACCAAAACTAGAACTAGAACTAGAGCTAGAATCGAAACCAAAAACAAAAATGAAAACTAAAATTAAAATGGAAACTATTGAAGGAGTAATCTTAGGTATAAATATAGGTTCAAGTTCAACAACTAGAACTAAAGAAAAAACCCTAGAAACCAGAACTACATTTATTATTGGAACCAAAAATGGAAAATGAAACTAAAATTGAAACTAAATCTACCGAAGGAGTAAACATACATGTAAACATAGGTGTAAACATATGTGTAAATGTAGGTTTAGGTTCAAGAAATGGAATTGAAAAACAAGAAACCAAAAACCGAAACTAGAACTAGAACTAGAACAAAAGACAAAAATGGAAATTGAAATTGAAGCTGAAACTAAAACTGAAATCGAGGCTAAGATAGAGAACGAGACAATGATAGGAATCAGAGTCAGAATTAACAATTGGATGCCAAAAATGAATAACGTTGGACCCTTCTATAGGGATGCACATAAGCTTTGATACCACTATTGCAAGGATCTTAAATACATGTTGTGGTAGTGATTGTGGCCACACACCCTCATCAACACATGAAGATGAAGTATTCAAATCTTTATATGGATTTCTCAACCATGAAATCGCTCAACCATTGGTCTACATGAAGTGAAGAAAAGAAAAGATGAAGGAAGGAAATGGAGTTCTCAAAGAAAAGGAAGGATCATGAAGGTAATTCTAAGTATTCAACAGTAAACAAATGATAGAGATGAAGAAGAGGAGAAAGGAGCAAAAACGGTTTCAAATTTTGACACTTTTGGACTCTCCAATGCCTATTTTATGTGAAAAATCATGTAGAAAACACATGTGTTTGTTTGTAAAGGAATAGTAAATGAATTTTGTTGATATATTTAGGTAGTGATGTGTGTGAACACACTAGCACCGCTGGGGTATTTTTTTCCCTCTTTAAGAGGTATTTTTTTTCCTTGGCTTTTATATACACCTATAGCCTTAATAGGTTACTTATCTTTGTACATTCTAATGGTAATACATTCAGTATTGTGTGTTGTGATCCAAGCTTCTTCTTCTTCCTAGTGTTGTTCACGTGCTTTTGCAGATGTCTAACTCCAACAATTGGTATCATAGCAGCTCGTCACTTCATCTAGGGCATCGTCAACACCTCTCTGGTCATAGTCTTAGAATCGCACAAAATTTGGTGAGCGTACTCAAGGTGATTAGGAGATCAAAACATCTTTGCTTTGTGGTGCTAAAATTGTGATCTGAGCTTGTTTTGGCCTCCAAACGCACTATCGCAACATTTGTGCAGGCTATTTTGTCTTTTTGTGCCAAAGATATATATAGGTTTTGGTTTGCCAATATAAGCATCTCGAAGTCAACTACAGGTCTAGTAGAACCTCCTAGGGTAGTTCTGTTCAACTTTTTCATATACAATCATTTTTCTGCATCAAGATATTTTAGTCAGTGGCCATGGCTGAAAGCAGTGATGTATTTTGTATGTTGGTTATTGAGGATAAGTTGGATGGTAAGAATTACCCATTATGGTCTTATATGATGCATCATGTATTGGTTGCAAAAGGATTGTGGAATATTGAGTAGAGTGTTGAAAAACGTCCTATTACACCTGCAAATAGAGGTACTGAAGTTGATGTGGATGGCGTCGATGATGATGACATTCTGCAAATTCCTGTTCCTGTTGCGGTTCCTATTGCACCTACTACAGAGCAAATTTTTTGGGATGACAGAGATGCTCAGGCACATGCATTTTGAGTAATTTTAGTACATAAAGCTGCCCTTTCTTCATGCTTAGTTAGGTCCTTTCATGAAAGAACTATATAATGCATTTGTTGCAATCCAATAGGCATGGTGACTAGATCAACTACTCATTTATAATGGATAGTTAATGGATAACCACGATGAAGTGCATCACGATGCTTCACAATGGAGTGCATTCGACATTCTTTGCATGGGTTAACATAATCCCTCACATGAACGTATATTTTTTTCCGCCAATATTTCTCCTTTATCTTTTCATACGTACCAAAAAATCCTTTATGACCCACCCATAATAAGTCATGCATTTCTATCATTACTTCTTTTGTATCTCTATCTTACCAACCACTCTTTGGGGTTTTGTGAAGCTTCCCATTTCTGTATCTCCAAATGTGACCCTATGTAAGTTATCGATTAGAGGTAAATTGGTGGACTCCAAGCGATACAAGTGACCGATTCCTAGGGGTTGTGGCAAAATAGAGGCATATATAAACATCTTTTCCTTGGGCATAGGACTTAATCAGTGACGTCTCATGAAAGAAGCTCATGTGAAAAAAAGGTTACAATGGAATGAAAATTAAAAAAAAACTCAAATAGAGAAAAGAGGGGATGATTGAAGCACAATAGAGGAAAAAGAAGAAGTTGAAAGAAAAGAAAGAATAGGTAGATTGATGTGAGTGAGATATTTTTTTTGATTGAAGGTATTAACAAACATGAATTAGAGCACAAATTGACTCAAGGATAGAAGCTAAAATCCTTACTCTAAACTAAATATATGGATTGTCACTTTTATTTCTAAATGAATATATCTATTTCTACATTGTTGTATTAGCTAGTCTATTGAAGTGAGAGGATATTGTGGTTTGGTGTATCATATGCCTCGATTTATTTATTTCTAGGTACATGTGAGTAAGGTAATACTACATGTGAGTTCACATTTTGCAATAACATTTCTTAGTATGGTGATGTAGCACAATTCTTGGATGATATAAGTAACTATTTTTTGGTATTTCTAAACATACAACAATAAAAACAAAATTTTCATTTGGTGTCCTTGAAGTTTCTAAGGAACATCTCTAGACAAGGGCGTGGATTTGCGTTATTGTTTTTTATAGGTCAATTGATTGTAAGGGATTGAAGTGTTAGTATTAGGACCTAAACCCAAATTTCTTTAGGAAAACTACATGTTGATAAATTACATGTTTGTTTGTATGCTTAAAAAAATGTTTGAAAATGAAAGTTAATCTTTTTGTGATCTTACAAGGAAGCTTTAAATAGTAGGATGCATGTCTAATCTTGAGAAGAAATACCCTACATTTTCTTGTTTAACCAAATCGCACATAAGATAAATAATGCAATAGTCTGTAGAACTGAATATGAAAAATAAGCCACAATAAGAGTAGTTAATGGACATTATAGTGGTGTCATATAGATTAGATGTTTTGAGGATAGTGAACACAAGTACATCAAAACCACATGGAGAGAGAAGTAAGAAAGAACTTACACCAAAACCAAAAAGCATGGGAAGGATCCAGTAATCTTAGACCAATTACACCAAGAAATTATAGGAATTCCAGTGGCACACCAAATACTAAAAACAATATAGTGTCAACAAATTGAAAAATTCAAAGATTAGCATCATCTGAATTACTATTTAGTCCATTAATTTAAATATCAATAGAGAAACTCACAGAACAAAAGTTGGATTAGTCAAGTTTAATGGTACAAAAACTTAAGATGCTGAGACTAGAAGGTGAGCCAGTGTATTTGAAACATTATACAATGATAATATAAAGAAAGAACATTTTGATGCAACTCTACATAAAAAGGAATTTGAATGGTTCATGCAATATAACATGACCACTTTCCAAGTTTATAATAATTTGAAGAGAAACTTTGTTATTTAGATTTGGGGTTGAAAAAATCCTTGAAGGCAAATGAAAAAGGATTAAAAAGATCAATCAAAAAAAATTTATGGTGGAAAATTATGCACAATAGTTAAGAAGTCCCCTAAATGGAATAACTCAGAATCAAAGGCCTTCCTTGGAACAAGTAGGTGACTAGGTTTGTAGAGGCCTTAGAAAATAATTGAAAAGTGTTGTTGTAGGTTATTCTCAACTGACAGGTGAGCATAATGTCGATGCCCTTGTAGACACCACTAGAGCATAGAGAAGGTATGGGTTAATTGAAAAAAAAAAATCAAAATAAAACACGTGTGGAGATGACCTAGATTTAGATACACTTAAAGATTTATATTAGAAGATGATCTATAAATATTAGGAACTAATGCAACAATTGATCTTAATATTGAAGACGAAGAAGAGGAAGACTGGAACCCAAAGAAGAAAAAGAAAGTTAAGAAACAACACATAGCTAAAGAATCTAGAAGAAAAGAGAATGTTAAACATACAATTAAAAGATCTGAACCATTTAGAATAGAGAGCATCAAATAAATGGTCCTTGAAATAATTAATTAAATGCACTTAGCTAGATCTCTTAAAAAACAAGACTATCATCAAACATGGAAAAGAATTGATCATTATTATTTATTCATGTCTTTACAATACAAATTTTAATGGGACAATAGCACCCCAATTTATTCTTGGATGGAAAAATAAGAAAACAATGTGTCCTCTCAACCATACAAACTAAGGTATCAAAACAATGCACCCAAGCCATACAAATAAAACAAATCTAAAGGTAATCCATATCCTAATTAATAATCTAGCTTCAATCCATCATGCACATGTTATGGACTTTTGGAACATAAACAAGGACTTGGATGTGAGCGATGGTGCAAAGACAAAACTGAAATGGGTATAACAATTATCAATTATCCTCATAATATAGTCAACACAAAAAATAGAAAATATATGAAAATGAGAGGACCAACATATGAACATGTAGTATTGATTCACGAACTGAAAATTGAATTTGCACAAATTAATACTTTTAGAAATCATGAATATCACACTAGCTTGTAAAGGAATCACAACAATAAGAAGGAAAGTAAAATTTTAATTAATGCTCATGAAAAACAATGAGAGTATATCATCTTCATAATCATTCAAGATATTACTAAAAGATCAAAATATATATTTCTATGGTATAACAAGAGATAAGGATAAGGGGAAATCTCTTTTGCATGTAAAATTCTAGATAGAAAAGGACCTTATTGATTGAAGAAATACAAGATTAGGAAGAAAGTGTTGCAAGAACCACAAAAACAATTACTAAATCAACATGACACACCTAAGAAATATTAAAAAGTCTACGGTAGCATCCAATACATTATGAACTTCCAAACACATTACCTTGCATGACACCTCAAATAGAGAAGAAACTACCTAAATATAATAAAATCAAATGTGATGACCTATTTGAAGCTCTATTGAAGAAACCTTTTCATTAAGAATAGGGATATTTCTAAGGATAGTCCTAGAACTGAGTTGCTAACTCGATTATTAGAATCAGAGAAAGTACAATCTAGTGAGATTTCATATTGGGTTGACTTCGAAACATCTTTTCCAATAGACGTGGATCATAAGGTACTATTAATTAGATTATCCATGAGAAAAAAATATTTAATAGGTGTATTAACTATGGTTGTTCAAGTATGAACATTTTACTTGAATATATTTGTAAAACATTGAACCTAATGGAGTGGACACTTGCACTATTTGAAGTGAAGATGGTTGACCAAAGAAGAGTCCAACCTTCAAAAAATCTTTCAAAACCATGTAATCAAAATAATTGGACTCTCCTTAATAGTAAAATTTATATTTCTAAATTTGGAAAATAAGAAAACTACATATGTAGTGATCTTGGGAGACCTTGACTTAGAGTTGCAAAGGTGAAGCAATTATGGGGCCAAGACACTATTGTTATCAAGCAAGAAAAATTGGAAATCAGATTGTAAATGGAATCCAAAAGATTAATACCAGCAAGATTCATGCTCCTCTATCCTGAATGTGTAAACATGATAGAGCCAATTGAAGATCATGCAGAAGGCTTATTTTTACACCAAAATTCAACAATAATTCTAGTTTTAGAGGTGGATGTTGAGGGAATCACAAAATCAATACTCTAGAATAAACACAAAATTGAACCTTCAACTCTAGAGGATTTACAACATAATCAAGTAACAAAAAGTCATATGTTATAAACTATTGAAGAAGAAAAGCAATCTAATATTTAGTATGTGGATAATTTTTTTGAAGAATATGAATGCATGACTTTTGAGGGTAAATGAGAATGATTTATAAGACTTGATCTTGATAACTAAAAAAAAATCCCAAAATAGTGAAGATCTTAGCTAATATAGAACATAACTACAGAGATTAGCTAAAAGAGGTCGTTGATATTTTTTGACAACGATGTTTGTGAATACACTTATGACGATCAGGATGCTTTTTCCCTCTTTAGGAGGTTTTTTTTCTCCTGACTTGTATATATTCCTATAACCCCAACAAGCTACTTATCTTTTACATTCACTTGGTAACATACTTAATGTTGAGCTTCAAGCTTCTTCTCCTTCTTCATGTTGTTTTTGTGCTTCCCTTGTCCTCAAAATCCAATAATTTCTATCAGAGGAGGTCACTACTTTCTATAGGGCATTGTCAACACCCTTTTGATCATAGAGTTAGAATTTCATGAAACTTTGTGAGCACACTCAAGATCATCAATAGCTCAAAACAACTTGTTGTGTGGCATCAAAATATTGATTTGAACTTGATTTGGAGTCGAAATGCACTTCTGTAGCACTATGTAGGTTTTTTTTTCCTTTTGTGCCAATCATATATACCATTTTTGGTTCACTAGTACAAAGACCTCAAAGTGTGCTATGAGTCTAGTTGAGTTCAATTGGGTATTTTTTGTTAGTATATGAGCAACGTCTACCTCTCATGATTGTATGCACATTTTGTAAGGCCCCCATTATGAGGAGAAGCCAAGCGTGCATTACACAATTGTTGGGAATCCCAACTTGCATGTTGGATGAAGGTCATATTGGACCATGTAAGGTATTGTAAGGAAAGGGAGTTACCAGGGTCCCCAACTGTGGGGTCCGGGGCAGCGATGAGCAGCCCCGGCTGGGGGGTCCAAGGGGGCGAGCTGGCCCCCTAGCTAGGGGGTCCCAGGGGGCCAGGGGGCCCCCTGGTGGGGGTCCGAGGGCAGCATCCCAAACGTGATGGTAAAGGGAATATTCCATGGAATATTCCCTCTCAGAGTCAGAGATCATTTATATTTGTTAGGTTGGTTCAACTGGTCTAAGCTCTGTATGGCAATTATGCGGGTGGTGGCTTCCCACGCTCTACCGCCCATGTATAGCCGTCCACGAAAGGCCACCCATGATCCTATATATACATGACTTCTGCACTACCTGAGACATTGAGTTGAGCCAGCATACCTCTACCTTGTATCTCCCTATCTAGAGTTGTCTAGATCACCATTTAAGCTCCACCTTCAGAGCGCACGGGTGGACAATGCCATCATCTTTGTACTTGCTATTAGTAGAAAATTATTGAGATTCTCCTATATTTGTTATCTTCTCTGCTACTGCTCCTGTGTTATATTGTGTAACTATTGTCTTACATGGTATCAGAGTCGTAAGGTTCAAATAGCTTGAGAAGTATCACTATTTTGGCCTACTAGCAGACTAGAATATCAGTAGATTATTCGAGTGATTACATGATGGCTTCATTGTCGAACACTGGTCTTGGTGCTTCAACTAATGTTAATTGTCACATAATCCTAGTAGGAGGTGGTTGAACCATGCCTTAAGAGAGAGGATTAGGAAGTAATCCTCAACCATGGCTTTTGGGGCCAGTGGTTAGCCCATCGCACTCCTAACTGGGAGGTCGTAAGTTTGATTCCCAACATTGGTATCAGAACCTAGTTGAGAAATTAAGTGAGACGGAGGTTCGCGCCTCATTCGTGGGCACTTGGAAAAAGCGCTTATCCATGGTGAGTGTGAAACTAGCCTTGGATGAAGGCGCATGGGCACTTGGGCACCCATGGAGGGTGGGATAGGTCCAAATTTGGTCCATGTGCTGGAGTTTGAGGTTGGTGGAAGTGCTCATGCATGGAAAGTGGGTCCAAGAGTTAGAAGGGTCCACAAGTGAGCATTGAGGACAATGCTCAGTCTAAGGGGGAAGGAATGTCACATAATCCTAGTAGGAGATGGTTGAACCACGCCTTAAGAGAGAGGATTAGGAAGTAATCATCAACCATGGATTTTGGGGCAAGTGGTTAGCCCATCGCACTCCTAACCGGGAGGTCGTGAGTTCGATTCCCAACATTAATGCTGCACCTATTCGAATTCGTCCACCTGCATTCACTGAAGGGAAGCTGGATGGATCCAACTATACACTCTGGAAGTTCAAAATTTTTGCTATTTTGGACACCTAT
The DNA here is from genome assembly GCA_020310875.1 of Ceratopteris richardii. NCBI lineage: Eukaryota > Viridiplantae > Streptophyta > Polypodiopsida > Polypodiales > Pteridaceae > Ceratopteris > Ceratopteris richardii. The sequence continues at coordinate 70,066,495 of CM035438.1, read as the reverse complement.
GAATTACTTGACAGTGTCATGGGACCGATGGGATTGGATACAGATCTTATACCAGTTGAAGATCTAGCTAATTCAAGATTGATGATTCAGCCAGATCCAGATCTTCTACGAGCTTGGAAGAGGCGGAATGCTGATGCATTATGTGCAATTGTCACTAGTGTAAGTGATTCTGTGCTTACTTTAGTTCAACATACTACTAAAGCACATGAGGCTTGGGGCATATTGGCTCGGCGATATGAGACCAAGAACCACACTAGGATATAGAATTTAGAAAATCAATTGGCAAATGAAAAGCATTCTGATTCTGAAAAGGCTGAAGATTTCATCAAACGGATAAAACATCTTCAAGACCAATTGGTTGCAGTTGGTCTTGTTATAACACCAGAAGAGCTGGCTCGAAGATGTGTACGTGTTCTTCCAGCAAAGTATGATGGATTAGTAACAGCCCTTAACACTCAGGTAAGAACAACTCCCCTCACATTTGAAGAGTTTTGTGCTATGCTTTTAGAAGAAGAGATGCGGTTGAGGAATCGGCAAAGTACAAGTGATGCTGCATTTTCAGCAAATGCAAAAGGTAAAGGCTCTTCTGATGTATCAAAGAAGAAGCCAAAGAAGAAAAAGTTCATGAGAAGTTGCTTCTATTGTGAAAAGAAAGGCCATGCCATCAAGGATTGCAGAAAGAAGCAAGCTGATGAATGGAATGGGACTGTAAAATCATTGTGGAAGAACAAAGAGTCTGCAAACAACACAGAGCTGGAACTTTGGGTAGCTATTGAAGAGGTATGTTCATCTGCTCAAGCTCGTGTTGATGAAGCATGGATTTTAGATAGTGGAGCTTCTCGCCATATGACCAGTAAAAAGGATTGGTATAGTTCCCTAGTGCCTTTGCGGGAATCCATCAATGTAGTGGTGGGAAATGACTCAAGTGTCCAGCCAAAGGAATTGGAACCATCTCTTTTATCACTTCTTCAGGTGTTGAGAAAAATTTATCCGATGTTCTCTATGTACCTACACTCAAAAGAAATTTTTTGTCAGTTTCTGCAATAACATGTGGACTCGAAGTTCACTTCAATAAGAGTGGTGCAGAAATCATGGATTCATTAGGTAATGTTGTAGGTAAAGGCATACGATGGGATAACTTGTATGAGTTAAGTGCTTTAACTACTACAGAAGATAAACATGTAAGCAGGTTATGGCACCAACGATTTGGGCATCTCGGATTTGCAGTTTTGAAGGAGATGCAAAGAACAGGGATGGTTGCTCATTTGCTTGCATTTTTAGAGTTGTAGGAACCTTGTGAAGCTTGTATGATGGGCAAGCAACAACGAAAGGCATTTCCAAGAGAGACCAACAATCGATCTCAAGCTCCTTTAGAGTTGGTGCATGATGATCTCTATGGTAAAATGTCTACACCTGCTTTAGGAGGATCTTTCTACTTTTTGTTGTTAGTCGACAATTATAGTAGAAAGGTGTGGGTTTATTTCATTCGAGAGAAGGCTGATGCTTTTGAAAAATTTAAAATGTGGCATAAGTATGTAGAAAATGAATCAGGAAGGAAACTGAAGAAATTTAGAAGAGATAGAGGAGGTGAATTCTTGTCAACAGAATTCAACAATTACTGTAAGGAGCATGGTGTGAAAAGGCAACTTACCACAGTTCATACACCTCAACAAAATGGCGTTGTTGAGCGCAGGAACATGACAGTAGTTGAAATGGCTCGTTGTATGTTAAAGGTTCAAGACATGCCTAATTCATTCTGGGCAGAAGCAGTCAATACAGCAGTCTACATCCTCAATCAAAGCTACACAAAAGCACTGAAGGAGATGACTCCTTAAGAAGAATATTCTGGTAAAAAGCCTTCACTTTTGCATTTCATAATTTTTGGTTGTTTCTGTTATGCACATATTCCTGATTCAACAAGATCAAAGTTGGATTCAAAAAGCAAAAAGTGTGTCTTTCTAGGATGTAGTGAAGAGCCTAAAGCATACAGGTTGTGGGATCCTAAGGCAAGGAAGATTTTTGTCAGCCGAGATGTGGTGTTTGATGAATGACCACACTTAGTAGAAGATAAAGGTAAATCTACTATCTCATCAAACGGAGAAATATCTCACCTTGTGCCTATCAAAAGACAGGTTAAAGTTGAGGAGGAGGAAACATCTGATGGAGAAATTTCCTCAATAAAAAGCCAACCAGTTGTAGCTGCACAACGTAAGCCCCTACCGAAGCGGGCACACCAGCTCTTTGATGATCACAATCCACATGTAGATGTACCAGAATCATCATCTGATGGATTACGAAGATCAAAGAGAATAGAGGAGCAAAGAAGAGCCTCAGAACACATTGTTAACATGGCTCTAATGGCAAATATCATGGGCTCGATAAAGGAATGTACCACCATTGAAGAAGTCCTTGATGATCTAGGTTGGAGAGCGGCAATGTAGTCGGAGTATGATAGTATACTAAAAAATGATACATGGGATCTAATCGACTTGTCGCCAAAGAAGAAGGTATATAGGTACTAAATGGATTTGGAATGCTAAGTATAAAGCAGATGGAACATTAGAAAAGTATAAGGAAAGATTAGTTGCACAGGGTTTTTCACAGATCGAAGGATTTGATGTTCAAGAAACTTTTGCGCCAATAGCACGCATGACGACTATTCGGACGATACTTGCAGTAGCTGCACAAAAGGCCTGGACTATTTTCCGGATGGATGTCAAATCTGCATTTTTGAGTGATCACCTCAAGAAGGAGGTATATGTATCTCAACTACCAAGTTTTGAGGTGCCCAATTCATAAAATAAAGTTTGCAGGTTGAAGAAAGCTCTGTATGGCCTTAAGCAAGCTCCATAGGCTTGGTACCAACGGATAGATAATTTTTTCAAAAATATGGGATTTGAAAGAAGTACTTACGATGCTAACTTGTATGTAACGAAAAGGGATAGCAGACTAGTTGTTGTCATTGTATATGTAGATGATTTGATCATTACAGGAGATCATGAGGAACTCATCAATCAAACTCGGATCAGCTTGGGAATTGAGTTTGAAATGACAAACTTAGGTCTTCTCCATTTTTGTCTGGGAATTGAAGTATGGCAAAGGAAGGATGACATTTTCATCTCACAAAAAAAATATGCCAAAGAAATTCTCAAGGAATTTGGAATGATGGACTGCAAACCAACTAGCACACCTATGGAGGTAAATCATAAGCTATCTATGGATGATAGCATGCCTGATGTAGATGCTAAGAAGTATAGGAAGCTCATTGGAAGTCTTATTTTTCTGTGCAACACTAGACCAGACATTTGCTATGATGTTGGAGTATTAAGCAGGTTTTCCAACAAACCTAAGGAGAGTCACTGGAATGTTGGAATGCGAATTCTAAGGTACATTACAGGAACCTTGGATTTTGGTATTTTGTATACCACTGGTGATACACTTCAAGGATATTGTGATTCAGATTGGGCTGGAGATTGTGATTCTAGAAAATCAGTATCTGGATATTGTTTCTCACTTGGTTCAGGAATATTTTCTTGGGTAAGTAGGAAGTAACCAACTCTCGCACTCTCCTCCATTGAAGCAGAGTACAAAGCAGCTTGTTTTGCTTCTTGTGAGGCAGTCTCGTTAAGGAGAATTCTTGCATATCTAGGCTTTCCATCAAATATGGTGACTATACTCAAGTGTGATAATCAAAGTTGTATGGCTATTGCAAAGAACCCAATATTTCATGCTCGCACCAAGCACATAGAAGTACAGTACCATTATATTCATGAGCTAATTGAAGATGAAATTGTGGAGCTAGAATATTGCCCAACAGAGGCAAATTGTGCTGACATATTCACTAAAGCACTTGGAAGAGAGCAGCTCAACAAGCATCTTCAATAGATGGGCATAGGACCAAGACCTACTTGATTTATCATCGGTAAACATTGAGGGGGGGTGTTAGTATATGATCAATGTCTACCTCTCATGATTGTATGCACATTTTGTAAGGCCCCCATTATGAGGAGAAGCCAAGCGTGCATTACCCAATTGATGGGAATCCCAACTTGCATGTTGGATGAAGGTCATATTGGACCATGTAAGGTATTGTAAGGAAAGGGAGTTACCAGGGTCCCCAATTGTGGGGTCCGGGGCAACGGTGAGCAGCCTCGGCTGGGGGTTCCAAGGGGGCCAGCGGGCCCCCTGGTTCGGGGTCCTAAGGGGCCAACGGGCCCCCTGGTGGGGGTCTGGGGGCAACGCCCCCGACATGACAGTAAAGGGAATATTCCATGGAATATTCCCTCTCAGAGTCAGAAATCATTTATATTTGTTAGGTTGGTTCAACTAGTCTAAGCCGTGTATGGCAATTACGCAGGCGGTGGCGGCCCACGCTCTACTGCCCATGTATAGCCGTCCACGGAAGGCCACCCATGATCCTATATATACATGACTTTTGCACTACCTGAGACATTGAGTTGAGCCAGCATACCTCTACCTTGTATCTCCCTATCTAGAGTTGTCTAGATCACCATTTAAGCTCTACCTTGAGAGCGCACGAGTGGACAATGCCATCATCTTTGTACTTGCTATTAGTAGAAAATTATTGAGATTCTCCTATATTTGTTATCTTCTCTGCTACTGCTCCTGTGTTATATTGCGTAACTATTGTCTTACATTTTTTTAATCAATTTTTGCAGAGAGTACAATCAGTGGCCATGGATGAAAGCAATTATGGATTTCATATGTTGGTTGTCAAGGATAAGTTGGATGGTTCTAACTACCCATTGTGGGCATACATGATGCATCATGTATTGGTAGTAGAACGCTTGTGGAATGTTGTGCATGTTGTTGAAATATGTCCTCCTACACCTACAAATGTTGTGACAATAGGTTATTCAAGTGGTGTTGAAGATGATGATCCTTATGTTCTTGATCTTAATGTAGTTCTTAGTGCAACATTTGTAGAAAAACTTTGTTGGGATGGCAGAGATACATGAGCACATGCATTGATAGATTTCTCTATCAAACATGTCATTAACCCCCACATTCACCCATGCAGAATAAACAAAGATGCTTGGGATACTTTTGAAACACTATACCAGACAAGCCATGAGGCTTGTGTTGTTTATCTTTCAAAACAGTTAGAGAGTGAGCATAATATTCTTAGTTGTCTTCAACATTCTTATTAGAATTTTACTTCTAGTCTTTCTTTGATGATGAAAATTGATCCAAATGCCCTAAATTTTGAGGAGTTAGTCTCTATTTTGATGAAAATAGATCAATCCAAACAAACAATGTCTATTATGCATGTTTTAGTTCAAGGTATCTTAGCTAATCTAAAGGGGAAATGTAAATGAAGATCCTCTACTAGTAATAAAAACTCTACTAATGTTGCACAGTCAAAGAAGGAAGGTAAGTATGAAAAGGAATCAGAAAACCGAAAATACTTTTGCAAGTATTGTAAGGAAAATGTTCATGTCAGTAAGAGTTGTCCTATATTGGCTACAAAAGAGGGCAAAGAATCACAACTTCATTAGACCTCCAACCATGGGCGAAGTTTTTAAAGGTTAGGCTTGGTAGGAGCTATATCACTCATGATAATATCATTGATAAGTGGGGTTCCCATTCTTGATTCCAATGTATGGACTTAGTGGTGTCTCATCATTACCCTTTGGTCCTTACAATCAATCCTCTTGTTGGATTTAGGAAAAAGCCCTAGTTACATGATGATCCTTCAATACAATTGTTTATTGTAGTCAGATATTTTGTTGACTACTATCTTAGTAAGGATTGTGTGTGATACCTTATTTGAACTTTGAGCTTGTCCATTGACTTGTGGATGATAGGGTGCCAAATTTTTATGAATCACTAAGAACTCATTCATCAATGACTCAATGACTTCATTAACAAAGTGCATACCTCTATCACTGACTATCTTGATGGGTAGTCCAAACATAGTGAAAATGTTTTCAAATAAGAGTTTTGGTGTTGTCTGGATGTCATTTTTCCTAGTGGCTTTGGATTCCAACCACATGGTTAACTAGTCGGTTGCTACTATTATATACTCACCATGCAATCCTCTTGTTGGGGGATTAATGGCTCGGATAATATCAATTCCCCATCTAGAGAAAGCTCTAGCACTGATCATAGGTCTCAATGGCATATTGTCTCTTCGTATTGGATACTTAGTTCATTGTCATACATCACAACTTTGTACGTATGTTTTTGCATCCATATGTAGTGTTGGCCACCATAAGCCTATGAAGAGGATCATTTAAACAATCGTTTCAATTGAAAAATTGACCTCCTGTCGACCTAACATGCACCATTTCTAATATGGGAAGGTACTCTCCTTCATGAACACACATTCACAATTGATTATCCTTCCCTCGTTTGAACAATTGTTTTCCCAAATTACATAATTGTTAGTTTGTTCTTCTAAGGATCTTTTTCTTGCTAGGCTCGCTCCTTCTCGATATGTCTATAATTTCAAAAAGTCTACTGGGGGACTTACTTCACTGAGGTGCCATCATAGAATAGCATATAGATGAGTGTTTCTCTCATGCAAACACTTGGAAAATGTGATAATTTGTTACATATTTTTGTATGCCCTTTTGCATACTTGGCCAATACACTCCTAATCTCTTCAATACATGTGTTGTTCCACTTACACCTTTATATGTGTTCCATTTGTTCTCATGAGCTTGTTTAATTAGATTGCCTTGTTCTTCATCTTTGACACATCTTAAGAGTATTCCATTGGAATCCTTAAAATATACGTTGCTGGCCACAATGTGGAGGTTTCTTATTTTCCAAAGCCCTTTGTCTCGTTTAGCATTGACCCTATCATGAAGTTTATGTGTAAGTATAGGTGCTAACTCTTCTGCCATCTAGGACACACTTCTAGATTAAATAAGTAGGTGTCTAGTAGCCCCTCTGCTACTTCCATTGGTGTTTCTCCATGAGTCATCCTAGATAAGTGGTCCACCCTAACATGCACATTACCTTTCTTGACCACTACTTCAAAATCAAATTCCATAAGTAATAAAAACTATCTAACTAGCCTTCCTATATTGCAAGGCTTATTGACCAAGTACAATAGAGCTTGGTGGTTAATAAAGAACTTAAAGTTGTTGGCTAGTGGGTAATGTCGAAACATTTTCACTACATATACCATCCCTAATCGTTCTCATTCAGTTGTGGTGTAATTTCACTCAACATGGTTTAGTTGTGTGCTTGTATAGGCTTGTTGAGCCCATAAAAGTCATGTTGGTCAAAGTCAATTGCAGTCAAACTCAAGGTCAAAGTCAACTGGTCAAAGTCAACAAGGTCAAGGATCAAAGTCAACAGGTGCAAAGTAAAAAAAAAAAGAAAAAAAATCCCCCCCCCCAACCCCCCCCTTCCCCCCCCCCCACCCCCCCGCTCCCTCCCCCCCCCCCCGGTTCTGACAGCCCGCACCCCCCCCCCCCCGCCTCCCCCCCCCCTTTCCCCCCCCCCACCCCCCCCCACCGACCACCACCGACCAAACCCCCCCCCCCCGCCCCCCCCCCTCCACCGACCACCACCGACCAACCCCCCCCCCCCCCCCAATTTTATTTTTTCATTTATTTATTTATTTATTTATTATTTATTTTATTTTGTTTTTTTTTGTTTTTTCTATTATTATTTTCTTTTTTTTATTTTTATTTTATTTTATTTATTTTGTTTTTATTTTTAGTATGGGCGTTCAAAAAAAAAAGTTATTTTTATTATATATATAATTTAATTTTTATTATTTTTTTTTAATTTTAATGGCTAAAAGCTTTTGGCTCCGGATCGTGCCTCGGTTGGCCGTTTTTTACAAAAATGGAGTCATTTTCATGTTTTTTGGCACCTCTGGACTCAGTTTTTGGCTTTATTTTCCCGAATTCCAACTTTTTCTCTGACTTTTGGTCAAAACCAACATGTTTGGAGCACATTTATCACATGCTTTTATTTCTCCACATTGTCCACATGGCCTATTCTCACCTTGTCTTACCTTATGTTTCATAATCTTCCACACGCACCCTCTGTAACTCTATTGTTTGATCATTTCCCCCCCCTCCAGACCCCATCATCACACCTACCTGCCTCCCTTTCCCACTCTGCCCGGCCACATCCTTAACCCTCCCTATCCCTTCAATCCCCGCCCCTCAGCCCTCCCCTCCTACTCCTTTCTACCCTCCCATTGCAACCCTTTGCTTTTACATGGCAAAATCCAACTTTTGGTTCTTCTTTGGTGCTTGTTCTATCCTGCTTTTGGTGGACTTGGTTGCTGCTCAGATGTCCTCTTCTAGTTTTTGCAGCTTCATTATCATGGTGTCCTTTAGGCTCAGAGTTTTGGCTATAGCTCTCCGGGACGGAGAGCACATTAGGTGGTGGGCAACTGTTGAGCCCATAAAAGTCATGTTGGTCAAAGTCAACTGCAGTCAAAGTCAAGGTCAAAGTCAACTAGTCAAAGTCAACAAGGTCAAGGTCAAAGTCAATAGGTGCAAAGTCAAAGTGCTAAAGTGCAGGTGTCAAAGTGCACAGGTAGTGCACAATTAATGGTCCACAAAGGGTAAATTGGAGAAAGTGGGTTGCAGGTTGCAGATGTATTTTCTCTAATTTCCCTAAGGTTCAAAGTGTGTTTTAAAGTGTTTTGGAAGGTTCAGGTGAACCCCCCCTTATGTGCAAAAGTGAAGACTTAAAAGGAAATGTGAAGGTATGTGAAGCGGTAGCGTACGCACAGGTGAAAGTATGGCCCCCCCAATTAAAATTTTGGTTTTAGTCTAAAGTCACTATAGGACAAAACAGTGAGTCGTTGACTGCCACTTGTGAAGACAATCTTGGGAAATCAAAGTGAGCACCAAGATACCATTGCAGTTAGGAGCGTACGTGATCGACACACTCAAATGAAGGCAAGGTCTATTCTTGGACCAATCTTAGAGTAAGCAAGAGAAGCATAGTCTAAGTAAAGCAAGAGAGAGAAGTGCAAGAGTCACCAGTGTGCGACGCAGAGAAGTGGAGTTGCAGGAGTGCATAGAGAGTGACTAAGGGATTTGTGCAGAGAGTGCTCAGCTAGTCCCCCAAGGATCTCAAGGTCTCTTTGCAGTGTGCGCGTGCCGACAGAAGGTATTCATTCCTCCCCCTTAGTGGAAGCTTGGTGCAAGGTGTGCACAAGGATAAGCTTGAAGCAGGTGGAGGTCTGGTGCAGAGGAGGACGACGGCAAGAAGACTTTGGGATATTGGGTATTTTGTAATTGAGCACTCTGTGTGATTGTGCACAGAAGTATTGGCTTGTATTTTTGCTTCAAACATTGTAATTGCCTTACTGTAATCAATCGGCAGAAGCTTCCAAGGTGTATTTCCTCTTCTGGTCTTTTCATTTTCTCCTACAAACCCTCAAACTCCTTATTTTCTAAGCATCCCCCAACAAGGCTATTGAATGATCTAGACTTCCCTCATCTTTTGGTTCTACTAATATGCATCCAATAGCAAAATATAGGGATTGTTGCTTTTATTTCTAAATGAGTGTATTGATTTCTACATTTGTTGTATCGGGTAGTCTATTGAAGTGAGGGGATATTGTCATTTGGTGTGTCAATGCCTCTATTTAGCTATTCATGGGTACATTTGAGTAAGGTAATACTACATGTGAGTTCACATTTTCCAATAACATTTGTCAATATGGTGATGTAGCATAATTCTTGGATGTTTATCAAAGTAACTATTTTTTGGTATTTCTAAACCTACAACAATAACAAAAAAAGTTTCATTTGGTGTCCTTGAGGTTTCTAAGGAACCTCTCTAGTCAAGGGGGAGGATTTGTGTTATTGTTTCTAATAGGATACTCGATTGTAAGGGATTGAAGTGTTAGTATTAGGATCTGAACCCAAATTTCTTAAGGAAACCACATGTTGATAAATTACATGTTTGTTTGTATGCTTAAACAAATGTTTGAAAATGAAAGAAAACCTTTTTGTGATCTTACAAGTAAGGTTTAAATAGTAGGATGCATGTCTAGTCTTGAGAAGAAATTCTCTACATTTTCGTGTTTAACCAAATCACACACACAAGAAAAATAATGCAATACTTTGCAGAAATGAATATGAAAAATAAGCCACAATAAGAGGAGTTAATGGAAATTATAGTGGTGACATATAGATTAGATGTTTCAGTGGATAGTGAACACAAGTACATCAAAATCACATGGAGACATAGAAAAGGACTAAGAAAGACCTTATACCAAAATCAAAGAATAAAGGGAAGGATCTAGTAATCTTAGACCAATTACACCAAGAAATTGTAGGAATTCAGGTGGCACAACAAATACTAAAAAGAAACTGGATTCAAAAAATTGAAAAAATTCAAAGGTTAGCACCATCTCAATTACTATTTAGTACATTAATTTAAATATCAATAGAGAAACTCATAGAACCACCAGCACTAATGAATTCAAAAGTTGGATTAGTCAAGTTTAATGGTACAAAAACTTAAGATGCTAAGGTCAGAAGGTGAGCAAGTTTATTTGAAACATTATACAATGATAATATAAAGAAAGAACATTTTGATGCAACTTTACGTAATAAGGAATTTTAATGGTTCATGCAATATAACATGAACACTTTCCAACTTTATAATAATATGAAGAGAAACTTTGTTATTTAGATTTGGGGTTGAAAAAAATCCTTGAAGGTAAATGAAAAAGGATTAAAAAGATCAATCAAACAAATTTTATGGTGGAAGATTATGCAAAATAGTTAAGAAGTCCCCTAAATTGAATAACTTAGAATCAAAGGCCTTCCTTGGAACAAGTAGGTGACTAGTTTTGTAGAGGTCTTAGAAAATAATTGAACAATGTTGTTGTAGATTATGCTCAGCTGACAAGTGAGCATAACCTCAATGCTCTTGTGTACACCACTAGAGCATAAATAAGGTATGGGTTAATTGAAAAAAAAAACAAAAGAAAACACGTGTGGAGATGACCTAGATTTAGATACTTACACTTCAAGATTTATATCAGAAGATGATGTATAAATATTACGAACTAATGCGACAAGTGAATTTAATATTGAAGAGGAATAAGAGGAAGAATGGAACTCAAAGAAGAAAAAGAAAGTTAAGAAACAACACATAGCTAAAGAATCTAGAAGAAAATAAAATGTAAAACATACAAGTAAAAGATCTGAAGCATTTACAATAGAGAGCATCAAATAAATGGTACTTGAAAGAATTAATGAAATGCACTTAGCTAGAGCTCCTAAAAAACAAGACTATCATCAATTATGTCAAAGAATTGATCATGGTCATTGATTCATGTCTTTACAATACAAAATTTAAAGGGACAATAGCACCCCAATTTAGGCTTGGATGGAAAAATAAGAAAACAATGTGGCCTCTCAACCATACAAAATAAGGTATGAAAAAAAATGCACTCAAGCCATACGAATAGAAGAAATCTAAAGGTAATCCATATCCTAATCAATAATCTAGCTTCAATCCTCCATGCACATGTTAAGGGCTTTTGGGACATAAACAAGGAGTTCGATGTGAGCTATGGTGCAAAGACAAAACTGAAATGGGTATAACAATTATCAATGCTCCTAAAAATATAGACATTAAAAAATAAAAAATATATGAAAATGAGAGAACCAACATATGAAAATGCATTATTGATTCAGGAACTCGAAATCAATTTTTCACAAAGTAATACTTATCTTGTAATAGAATCAGAACAATAAGAAGGAAAGTAAAATTTTAATCAATGCTCATGAAAAACAATGAGAGTATATCATCTTCATAATCATTGAAGACAATACTAAAATGTCAAAATATATGGTTCTATAGCTATAACAAGAGATAAGGATAAGGGTAAATCTCTTTTGCATGTGAACTTCTAGATAGAAAAGGACCTTATTGATTGGATAGAGCAATGCAAGGTTAGGAAGAAAGTGTTGCAGGAAGCACAAAAACAATTACTAAATCAAGAGAAGACACCTATGAAAATATTAAAAATTCTTGTGTAGCATCCAATACATTATGAGCTTCTGAACATTACCTCATACGACACCTCAAATAGAGAAGAAACTAGCTTAACACAATAAATCCAAATAAGATGATCTAAAGCTCTATTGAAGAAACCTTTTCATTAAGAATGGGGATATTTCTAAGGCTAGTCCTAGATTTTAATATTCAGCTGCCAAATAGATTATTAGAATCAAATAAAATACAATCTAGTGAGATTTCATTTACAAACTTGGCTTGGGTTAACTTTGAAAAAACTTATCCAATCGACGTGGATCATAAGGTACTAGTAATTAGTTTATCCATGATAAAGGCATATTTAATAGGTGTATTAACTATGGTTATTCAAGTATGAACATTTTACTTGAATATACTTGTAAAACATTGACCCTAATGGAGTTGACACTTGCACCATTTGAAGTGAAGATGGTGGACCAAAGAAGAGTCCAACCTTTAGAAATCTTTCAAAACAATGTAATCAAAATAAATAGACTCTCCTTCATAATAGAATTTATATTTATAAAATTGGAAAATAAGAAAACTAAATATGTAATGATCTTGGGAGATCTTGACTTAGAGTTGCAAAGCTGAAGCAATTATGGGGCCAAGACACTATTGTTATCAAGCAAGAAAAATGGAAATCAGACTGTAAATGGAATCCAAAAGATTAATACCATCAAGATTCATTCTACTCTATGTTGAATGTGTAAACATGATAGAGGCAATTGAAGATTATGCAGAAGCCTTATTTGTACACCAAAATTCAACAATAATTCTAGTTTTAGAGGTGGATGTTGAGGGAATCACAAACTCAATAATGTAGAATAAGCACAAAATTGAACCTTAACCTCTTGAGGATTTACAACATAATCAAGCAACAAAAAGTCATATTTCATAAACTATTGAAGAAGAAACCCGATCTACTATTTAGTATGTGGACAATTTGTTTGAAGAATATAAATACATGACTTTGAGGGTAAATAAGGATGATTTGTAAGGCTTGATCTTGATAACTAAAAAAAATCCCAAAATAGTGAAGATGTTAGCTAAATTAGAACACAACTTCAGATATTAGCTAAAAGAGTTCGTTGATATTTTTTGATAGTGATGTTTGTGAACACACTTATGACTATCCGGAAATCTTTTTCCCTCTTTAGGAGGTTTTTTTCTCCTGATTTATATATATTTGTATAACCCCAACAAGCTACTTATCTTGTACATTCACTTAGTAATACACTTAATGTTGACCTCCAAGCTTCTTCTCCTTCTTCATGTTGTTTTTGTGTTTCCATTGTCCTCAAAATCCAACAATTTCTATCAGAGGAGGTCACTACTTTCTATAGGGCATTGTCAACACCCTTTTGATCATAGAGTCAAAATTTTATGATCACACTCAAGATCATCAATAGCTCAAAACAACTTGTGTGTCATCAATATATTGATTTGAACTTGATTTGGAGTTGAAATCACTTTCATAGCACTATGTAGGATTTTTTGCCTTTTGTGCCAATCATATATACCATTTTTGGTGCAATAGTACAAACATCTCAAAGTGTGCTATGGGTCTAGTGGAGTTCAATTGGGTATTTTTTATCAAATGTTTCATAGAGTACAATCATTGGCCATGGATGAAAGCAATTATGTATTTCATATGTTTGCTATCAAGGATAAGTTGAATGGTTCTAACTACCCATTGTGGGCATGCATGATGCATCATGTATTGGTAGTAGAAGGCTTGTGAAATGTTGTGCAAGTTGTTGAAATATGTCCTCCTACACCTACAAATGTTGTGACAATAGGTGATTCAAGTGGTGTTGAGGATGATGATCCTCATTTCTTGATCTTAATGTAGTTCCTATTGCAACATTTGTAGAGACACTTTGTTGGGATGGTAGAGATACATGAGCACATGCGTTTATAGATTTCTCTATCAAGCATGTCATCCCCCCACATTCACCCATGCAAAATAAACAAAGATTCTTGGGATAGTCGTGACACACTATGAGAGGCAAGCCATGAGGCTTGTGTTGCTTATCTCCAAAAACAATTAGAGAGTGAGCATACTATTCTTATTTTTATTCCACATTCTTATCAAAATTTTACTTCTACTCTTTGTTTGATGATGAAAATTGATCCAAATGCCTTAAATTTTGAGGAGTTAGTCTCTATTTTGATGGAAACACATCAATCTAGATAAATCATTTTTATTATGCATGTTGTAGATCAAGGATTCTTAGCTAGTCTGAAGGACAAATGTAAATGGAGATCCTCTAATATTAATAAAAACTCTAGTAAGGTTGCATAGTCAAAGAAGGAAGATAAGCATGAAAAGGAATCAGAGAACCAAAAATACTTTTGCAAGTATTGTAAGGAAAATGGTCATGTCATTAGGAATTGTCCTATATTGGCTACAAAAGACGCAAAGAATAACGACTTTGTCGGACCTCCAATTGGGGTTCAAGTTATTAAAGGTTAGGCTTGGCAAGAGCTATATTGTTGATATATTTACGGTGATATGTGTGAACACACTAGGACCACCGAGGCACTTTTTTCCCTCTTTAGGAGGTTTTTTCCCCCCGACTTGTATATACACCTATGGCTCCAACGGTTAATAATCTTTGTACATTGAGGTGGTAATACATTCAGTATTTTGTGTTGTGCTGCAAGCTTCTTCTTCTTCCTTTTGAAATTTGCATCCTTCCATAGAGCTCAAACTCCACTAATTGGTATCAGACCAGGTCGCCGCTTCATCTAGGGCATTGTTGAC
>CM035438.1:69859222-70046722 GCA_020310875.1 Ceratopteris richardii | reverse complement strand
GCTCCTGAGGGTACGACTTCCTAGCTGTCTTCTTTGCCCTAGCCATGATATGTAAAAAGAAGGATTGGAACAGGATCATGCACATGGAAATGAAAGAACACATTGACAAGAAAATCAAGAATTCAATAGACAACCAATTCAAGTGATTAGGATCATTGAAAAAGTTTGGATTGTTCTAATTGCTTGAATCAATCATGTAAAATTATTCAAGGTTTGAGCCACATTCATGTGAATTTCATGAGATTTCTGGAATAAATTTTCTCTTCTATAATAAAAGTACGACAAATAGTCCAAACATATGTTTTAAGGAACATGACTGATTCAAGTGATTAGGACCATCTGAAAATCTTTGATTCCCCTAATCACTTGAATTGGTCATATCAAACAAATCAAGGTCTCTGTTTTGTTTATGTGTACTCCATGAAGTCTTGAATAAATCTTCCCCTTGTATACCTCGAAAAACAAAAAATGTTCATAAGCATGTCTTTGACTAGACACGATTGATTCAATTGATTAGACATATCCAAAAGTCTGTGATTGCCCTAATCGCTTGAATCCGTCATGTGAATAATACCATGTCAATTGGATGAGAAGTAGAATTTATATGTTGCTCTTATATCTTAGAGGAAAAAAGTAGATTTGAAAAAGGTTCTTTTACTAGACACGACCAATTCAAGTGATTGGGTAAATCCTTAAATCTTCGACTCCCCTAATCACTTGAATTGATCGTGTAGAAGATTCCAAGCTCGGAGATATTACCCTGCACAAGAAAAAAAGCTCAAGGACTTAGAGAAATTTGCAGAAGAGGCTTGGAGCATGAAAATTGTAGGAAGTCAAGGGTAGGACGTAGGTCACAAAAAAGTGGCACAAATGAAGGGAGGAGCTTAAAAAGGTCTCTAAGTTGAGTTGATCATTAGTGCCATTTGGCATCCCTTGATTGGTCCACATAATCTAACTATTGCAAATCTCAATGTACAATTCCACATGTCAAGTTTTTAGTGGTCCACATCATTTGAACGTTGAGTTTTTTACTTTGTTTTTGCCATGTGTCACACATGCATTGGTCCATGTCATGTGACCATTTCTTTCCTCTCTTCCCCTATAAATATTAGTTGCCTTGGTCTTTTCTAATTTTCAACCTTCAAGAAATTTCTACTGAAAAGGACCACGATGAAGAGAAAGGGGAATCCCTAGATCTTTCTCTTGAGAAATATTCAAAAATTCAAGTCAAGGAGATTGTTGAAGAGATTAACCTCCAAGCAAAAGAAGAAGAGGTTAGAAACTTGATGTCGCTACTTTCAGAGTAGAGACTACCATAAGAGAGCCAACACAATGAAGGGGTTTGGAGTGCAGAAGAAGAGGAGGAAGGAGGAGATGGAACGAGAGAGAAGAGAGGAGAGACGCGCGGATATGCGTGGGAGCCTCGAAACCCACATAATGATCTCTCTTGAGGCAATGCTCTATATATGATGTATATATATGAATATGGGGGTAAGGTCACATGACCCTTACATCCCCAACAATCTCCCACTTAAGGGTCAATGTGACCATAAGTGGTAACATATATAAAGAATGATGTAGGACTATACAGTAATGTACAGGAAGAGTCCGGATCTCTACCCATACCAGATCAGCCTACACCAACTGCCTCGAACAAGGTGTATCCATGCACCTCAAACTGCTCTAGACTCATATCGACAAGAGTCGAGCTCATATCTGACTGATGCAAGAACTGATGAAGTTCCTGCAAAGCTCCCACTCGCTCCATGCCTATGTCAATCATCGAACGACTGACAACTCCAAGTGCAAATGCTCCAATAGCAACTGCAATGTCTGGTCTCGAGCATAACAACTCGTACATCAAACTCCCGAATGCTGACGAAACATGTGCTATCCTGGCTAACCTAAGCATGTCAGCCATGCCTCTATCCAAGGCATCCAAAGCACCATCGTCAAGACCAACATGTCCTGACATATCTATGTCAACATCTGGCATGAGCGAATCCAAGAATGACTGCATAACTGCTGACTCATCATCATCCAAATCAGCCATGCTATCAACTAAGGATGTATCTAGCTGTGCATCCTGAGAGCTAATATGCTCTACCATACACTGTATACCATGAGAGCTATCGTGCTCTACCAAACCAAGTGTATCATCATGCTCCACATGAGCTAACTGCACAACATCAACACCAAGATCAAACTGATGATCAAACTCTAACTGAGTATCATCACAATGCTCTACATGAGCATCCACATCATGCTCTAAAGTATCCAGCTGATCATCCAAAGTATGCTCCATATGAGCATCCATATGATCAACCAAACCATGCTCTATATAAGCATCATGAGCATCCAAAACATGCTCTACATGTGCATCCATCTGAGCATCTGAATCCTGCCATACATGTGCATCATGAATGTCAATAGACATATGTGTCGGTAGACAAAATGAGACATGACGAGTCTCACATCGCACATAAGGCTGAACTCCCACTGAGACGAGACTGTCTCTCACATGAAGTACCTGCAGTGGATACCTGTGCCCAACCCTGGCACCTCTGACAAGCATAAGCTGTCCCAACTGCAACTGAAAATGATGCTCGCCAAGGAATGCATAACATCTGCTCTCTTGTAACTGGCTAACTGAAATCAAGCTCATAGGGAATGAAGGCACATAACGTACATGTCTAAGCATAAGTGATGCTCCACTAGGTAGCATAATGCATACATCTCCTGCACCCTCAATATCATATGTCGTACCATCAAGCATGTGCACACATCCACGACTCTCACCTGAGAATCGACAAAACCACTCACGATGTGGAGTAACATGAAAAGTAGCTAATGCATCAAGCAACCAAGCCATATGTGTGCTATCCAATGAACAAGAGGAATCCTGAGATGAACCATAGGAGAAAGTGATATCACCATCACTAGCATAATCAACTGCTATAGACTCTCCTGAAACTACTACCTGACCTGCATCACGTGCATATCTCTGACGTCGTCGTCGCATCCGCCTGAAGCAACGTCGTCGAGTATGGCCATCACGGCCACAGTGCCAACATCGAAGTCGTCGATGTGATCTATGTCTCATATGAGTCAATGGACTCACATACATATCATGTAGTCTCTGCCATAATGCACTACTCGTCTCCTCATACATAACAGACTCATATATAGAATCCACAAGCTGTAATCGGATAGTGGAGCTGGCCAATGCATCCATATCCATCCATAAATGGTCGGGCATGTCACGAGGCCTGTGTGCATCTCTATGCACATACATGTGTAACCCTGCACGAACCAATGTATGCCACATCTGAGCTTTCCATCTCGGAAAGTCAGTGCCATCAAATCGAGAAGACACCATGCTGGCAATCCAAAAGACTAGCAATGTAATAAGAGACTAAAAACAATACTCTATCTTCAATAGGATCACACCTGCATATCCATATGCATAACTCACATCACATATGTCTCTGTGAAGAAGAAAACCATGTGAACCACCTGTCACATAACTATGCATCTAGCATGCGTATAAAACCATGAGCATAAGCCTACTCACCAAGTTTCCAAAGTGACCAAATAGATGTGAAAGAATCTTGGGAAAATTTCGACAGAGTATCCCCTATAAACTGAGCAATCAAACAAGATAACCAGTAATGAAAGAACAATAAGTAATCTGTCACCACCTGTCACTGATCAAATCAAGAAGATAATGGAAACTACATGTGCCAAAAAACTAATGGCAATACACGCCAATACAATGGTGATGCACCTCCCACTCAAGAATGAATCCTGCAAGATGGTCCAACCTGTCACAAACAACCTGTGACCAAGTCCAAGTGAATGGAGATAGTCAATGATCCAAAGCTATCGCAAAAGCTTCAAGATCCACTAGAGTTCTCTTCTAGCATAAAAGCCGATGAAATTTCGGCATCATCTCCTCTGTAAAATGGACTCTAGAACCAAAATAACCATGTGGGAATCACCATCCACATAAGCCAAGAATCACACTGGCAAATATATATCAATCAATGACCAAATGCTAATAACGGTGACAAACAAACGTGTAACTGAGGCTCCAATCTGGATCATGTACCTGCAAAGAAAACAAAAGATACAAGTACCAAACAAGATCCAAAATCAACTCTCATAAAAGTATGTGCAATCGGCAAGTAAATCCATAACCAAGTGGCATAAGCAAGATGTAGACCACAATGCCACTATACATCCATGATCGAACTCATGATGACATAAACCTCAAAAAGAGTATACCACAATGTCATCTTACATGCCAAACAAGTGACAAGATCATGCTCTACTCTCATATGGAGGAGCTAACACAATGATCATACATGTACAATGTCTTGAAGCTCTAAAAATAAGAGCTTGCACACCATAAATTCTCTCTCGAAGAAGTTCCAAAGCAAATTCAACCTCCAAGTGCAATTACGGTTGTTTGGGCAAAACTGTACTGCTCTGTGTTTTGCTGTTTCAGAGGTGATAACCTCTGAATCTGAACTTTTGGTCTTCAGCAAACCTGAAGATCTGCTTCTTGGCTACGTAAGGACATAAAGAACACCTCAATCGGAGGTGCGTAGCTCAAGATATGCTCAAAATAAGCACCTGCTGTCAATTTCACTTTCACTTGCAACAGTACTGCTCTGTATTCTGCAATTTCGGTGACCTTGCATTAGGAATCTGAATCTGAGTTCTTCTACAAAGTTGTAGCTAACTTTTCAAGCTACGAGCAGCAAATTGAATCATCGCATTCCGAGCTATAGAACTCAAGTTATGACGAAAAAACCGACCTGCTGTCCTACTCAATGTAGATTCGTCTTCTACAATTCTCTGCGTTTTTCGAATTTTCGGCACTTCAGAAATCCGAACCAGGTTCTGCGCCCTTCTGTGAAGTTGTAGCTCTCTGTGTTAGCTACGCATAGAACTTTAAAACGCGTCAATCCGAGCTTCTTAGCTCGAGTTATGACCGAAATACTGAACTGCTGTCAAGAGATGCCGACCTGCACTTCCACCTCTTGTGACCTAAGCTTCCATTGAAGCTTCTTGCACACCAGCCTTCAGCATGCTCTGATACCAATGAAGGGGTTTGGAGTGCAGAAGAAGAGGAGGAAGGAGGACAGAGAATGAGAGAGAGGAGAGACGCGCGGATATGCGTGGGAGCCTCGAAACCCACATAATGATCTCTCTTGAGGCAATGCTCTATATATGATGTATATATATGAATATGGGGGTAAGGTCACATGACCCTTACATCCCCAACACACAACATATAAAAATATCAAAGAAGTCACTCCTTCTCCCAAATCTCCCATATTACTTTATCTTTAGGAAGGTCTTTGTTCCTCAAGAGATCTTCAATATTAGAGAAGACTATTGCCTTGCTGCTATAGCTGAATCAGAAGAAGTTGCAAGGAGGTTTATAAATGAGAAGGACAAAAGTAAGGAATTTTTTAGCATGAATTCAAAGACTCGTCTAAAGCTCTTTAATGCTACTATGAAAGATTACTTTCAAAGAATCCAACCCTTGAAGATAAAGATTTTGACTAGCGGCAAAAAGACCTAGGGATTTACTCATTGGGACGAGGATATTTGTTTGTGGAGTATTTGAGGACAAAGCAACAATAAGTATTGACAAAAAAGAACTAATTCAAGAGGAAAATGAGGTCAAGGTACATCAAAATAAGAAAATATGTGAGACACGACCGATTCAAGCGCTTATGTAATATAAGCCAATTTACATCTATTTGTATTGATAAGGATCATTTGAAAGACATGATTGATTCAAGCAATTAGGACCATCCGAGATTTTTTGATGAGCCTCCTCGCTTGAATCGGTAATGTGGTCAATTTCTCAATTTCATGAGTTATTTCCCTCATCCAATATCTAATTCTACATATTCTTAGTGTGCACATCAGAAAAGGGGCAAGTTTACCAATTCGGCAAATGATAATGAAGATCTTTGAGATCCGATTGATTCAAGTGATTAGGCTTATCCGAGCCTTTCAAATGAGCTTGTTCGCTTGAATTGGTCGTGTCGTTGTTTAGTTCAATTACATAGAGTTTTTCATTTGTTCTTTATGAAAGGCATTTATCTCTCAATATTAATATATGTTGTCACCAAATTACCTTCATTTGTAATGATTCGGAGTACGACTGATTCAAGCAATTAGGCCCATCCAAGATTTAGTGATGAGCCTAGTTGCTTGAATTGGTCATGTTCTACATTCATTTCAGTGATTGTTTTTCCTTACAACTTTAGTGGTGTCCTGAGTCATTTAAAGTTTTTATGCTCTTTGTAATCTTACTTTGTCATTGTTTCCACATTTATCTATATTGGATAAGGATAATTATCTTGGCAAGGGTAAGGGCACAAAGAAAGCTATAGAGAGTAAAGGAAAAGCAAAAGTGGATATACACTCAATCATTGACTATCTTCCAAAGTTG
Source organism: Ceratopteris richardii (assembly GCA_020310875.1). Classification (NCBI taxonomy): domain Eukaryota; kingdom Viridiplantae; phylum Streptophyta; class Polypodiopsida; order Polypodiales; family Pteridaceae; genus Ceratopteris; species Ceratopteris richardii. Next base: position 70,040,244 of record CM035438.1, on the reverse strand, counting down.
AATCCATATATATATTGTGTTGTACATAAACAGTATAGTCAGGATGTTGATTTTGCATTACTCTCTCTGAAATCTCTTTCAAAATATATTGGCTTTTCCCCACTACCCTTTAATGCATATAGGATTTTACTTCTTGAGATAATAGTGGCATTCAAGATATTTGACCATGCCCCAGGGCTCAATGCTTCTAGCGCTAGATATTTCCTCTATTATTCAAGCTATGCAATGGTTGTAGAGGTCTCAGATGTATAAAGTATTGTTGGCTACAGGACAAAGGAGTACTCAGATATAGAGGAGATTTTCCAAAGTGAAGCTCATTTAAAAAACTAAAAGAAATCATTTCAAAAATTTCATGAGTTCAGAAATTGTATATACATCCATATGTATTTTTTGGCCAAAGAATTGTAAAAGATATTCTAGATATTATAGCTTCAAACTAGAATGAAATCTCATTCTTTTTTGTATTTAATCCGTATGTCCTAAAGGAAGGACATTCAGTGATACTTCTTATTTACATGATATGTATAGTTTATCTGGTGATGATATCTGTCAGGTGCTCCTTTGTGATTCTCTTCTAAAGAACCAATCAAAGAGATCTTTGAAAGAATTACTTTTTGTGACTCCTCCTCCTTTTCTTGTGCATCTGAAGAAGCTTATTCTTGCTTGATAATGAGATTTTTCCATGCCCTAGGTGTTCCATGTGGCAAGTGTTTCCTTTTCTACAAAGAATGGACCATGCAAAAGAAGAATATGTTGTAAAAACATAAAGTTAAATATCATGAGATGTTTATTTCAAAACACACCAAGTAAATAAAAATAATGGTAGAGTAGATGATTTCTTTGAAGCTCACCAAGTAGTAAGTTATGTTTTTGACACTCCATGCTTGTGTGATGGTTTCTATAAGCTCTCTGATTGCCCTTTTGAACTCAATCACATAGGTATTGGTTGTTACTTGTTTCCTCATGATCTTCAAAAGTTTATCTAGTCTAAACTACACCTCCATTATTATTTTTTTCTATTTTTGGATTGCTTTTTATATTTATCATAACCTCCCAAAATTGTTTCCAATAACTCCACATTGCATTTAATTGTTTTCCATCACTGTTGCTAAAGAATCTTCTTGCTTTTGCACCTCCCATTGACACATCCTGTAATACATCACCTGCATTTTGTGAAAGCTTTGGATCTTTTCTTAGATGAACATCACCACCATGAAATTCCATTTATGAAAGTAGAGATTCACATTTTTGTATGCATTCATATGCAAGAGTTGTTGGCTTGATGGAATATGCATAATCCAAGTGAAGATGGACTAACTTGTCAATTATCCTTAACTCTGCATGCAATTTATATGTGTGTACATTAATCGATTGTATTGGAAGTATGGGATCCCAAATCATGGCAAAAGATGAGTAATTATGTAGATTAACATTATGTCTAAAATGAGCTTCCTCAACCTCAGTTCTAGCAATCCATCTTCTTGTACCTGGACTTTCCATGTAGTACAAACAAAGGCACTTACAATTTGCACCCCCACTTATACCAAACATGCATTTTAGAGTCTTTAAGTCTTCACTCAAATGCCACTCAGTTTTAAGGCTTCCAGAGTGGTTAACATCCAAAAATTCTCCTAACTGATGCCTTTGGACAACATTTGGAATGTCTATCTATAAGAATAACCACTTAAATGTTTTATGATTCTCAAATGAAACTTGAGCATCCCCAACCCACCATAAGTCCATTTCTAATTGGACTTTGAGAGATGGAGTATCCAATTTCCTAAGGCTATAGTACAAAGTTCTATTCATTAATGCAAAACTTATTCTCTTCATCTTTTGATGTTTTTTAATTTCACCTTAGAATAGAGTCTGTTATCTAAATACAAATTGTACTACTTAGCATATGTGGAGTGCTAATCATCATAGAGCCTTTGTTATCTGACATACTAATTGTGCTTAGTTGGCATAGTGGCTTCTGTAATTAGCATAGTGACCCTTCTAGCTAGCGTACTGATTATGCTAGTTAGTGTACTACTTTATGCTAATTAGCATAGCGCTTATGTTAGATATGTTGAAGACATGATTGCCCCTACATCATCATCTACATTTGTATCCACATTAGTGCATCTCCATTTTGTATCTAGGAGGCACTCCATTTCCAGTTTATTTTCATTTGGTATTGTATGTCTTTTGTATTTGGGTACCAATGTATTTGTTCTCCTTTGAGGGGAGTTATCCCACATGAGATGTACTTTGGAGAACCCCTCCCAAATCTATAGAAGGAGGGCCTCTCTCACCATTTGTACTTGGTAAGAAGCTTAAGGAGCCTATTCCATGCTCTTGGCAAGCTCATTTCTAATCCATGTGAGTTTACCCATTTTTTGGTCTACTCACTTTGAGTCTCTCACATTCTTTCTTTTGTGAGTACACTCTTCTTTTCATTTTGCTTCCATGTGTGTACTCTCTTCATGGTATCAGATCGCTGGGTGGAGGACTTGGTGGTGTGTTTGCTGCTCATTTTGGTGCTGGTGGTGCTTGAGTGTTAGTGGTTTTGCCTTTTCCTCATTGAGAGAAGCTTTTTCCATCACTTTTCTACTCTTTGGGCCTCATTTTGCCCATTTGCCCACCCTCCCACCCTTCTTCTTCATCATTCTTGCACCCCCATTTCCCCATTCTCCCACCCTCCCACCATCTTTGTGGCCACTTTGTATCACGTTTATCATTTAGCATAGCAATTTTGGACGTTAATAATGCATCTCTTTGGAGTTGATGTAAAATCTCTCTCTTTTGAGTGTTTATAAACACTCATGTAGAGTTCTTTGAGTTTTTCACATTTTTTATAGCATAAACACACAACATTATGTGAACTCTATTCAATTTGGTGTGTTAGGTGAACTTTGTAGAGTGTTTCATCACACCATATCATTCATCTAGTTTGAAATGCTTGTATCTATGCATTGAGGGATTCGATTCTTGCATATGTGCCATTCTTCATTGAGAAAGAGAGCACAGAGAGCAGAACAACCTCACATAACTCTTCCTCATCTGTGGAAAGTGGAAGAGAAAAGCAAGAAAAATCACTATCTTTGTCGACAAAGTTAAGAACATAGTTTCTCTCTCATAGAGAAAGAGAGAGAGAGAAAGAGGTAGACAAGGAAACGGGAGGAATAACAGCACGAGCAAGAGAAAATCTCCACAATATAAGGCAACACATCCCTATTATTCATCTAAAACACTCAAGTGCGAGGGAGCACAACACCAAAAACACTCAAGTGCAAGGGAGTGCAAGGGACAGAGGAGGTGGAGCTACTGATTGGAAATGATAGCATGTCAACAATCGAGCAATTAGAGCACCACTTTCTTACAAAGATCACAACACATCTATGCTATTTCCTAGAGAGAGAGAGAGAGAGCAAGCTATAACAATTGTGCCTACTACTAACAAGGAAGCTTAGAGGTTCTCATAATGTAGGTGATAAACAAGGTATTGGGTTTATTTCCAGATACCTGAGTGTTCTCAGGTATCCGACCTACTAAAGGGGCTCTTACATTACATATAAGAGGCAAGTGCACATTGTTTCCCTATTCTACAACTAATCATCGACCACTCTGTAGGAGTTGTTGTCACAAGATTGCACCGTACAGTAGGCTCTATTCCTCTAGCTAGTCTCTGCTCTCTGAGAGACTTGAGGCTACTACCTCTACACTCCCCAAGTCAAAGCTAGACCCTGGGTTAAGCATCAATGGAAACAGCTTCTTGCTCCTTCATATACCCATTGACAACACCTAGGTGCCACGAATTGGGCCAACTTTTTAGTGACTACAAACAATCAAGCACGACAACACCTAAAGTGGCCATCTCTCTTATTGATAAGAAATTTCTGAGTAAGACACACATTCTGATGGAGGATCCTCTTGTCCCTACAGGATTAGTGCAAGAGCCATTCAGCATCAGCAGACCATTGCGTGCACATCTGTATAGAGAGAGAGAGAGTCTGATCCCTCTATATATTGTATGCACCAAGTTTTTTGAGAGATTGCCATACAGTTGATGACATCACATATGATGTAAATATGGGTTTATCATAGGGTCTAGAGTGCCTTACCCACGTGATTTTTAACTTTTTTTCTGACCAATATAAACAATGAACTCGAGTTCAAATTAAGAGGAAGCATGTCTGCTTTATCCGAATGCAATGCTCACAAAATCAATAAATCATTAAAATTTCTTGATTTTTAGCTCATTAATTCGAAGAAGTTACCAAAGTCAATAAATCATTGAAATTTCTTGATTTTTAGCTTGTTAATTGGAAGAACTTATCAATATTAATAAATTATCAATTATTTAGCTCGTTAATTGGAAGAAATTATCAATATCAATAAATCATTAAGATATCTTCAGTAGACTCTTTCTGAACTTTGGAATGATCAAGGCCATGTTTCTTTGTCATAATTGTTTGACAATGCTCCTTAGGAAAACTTTAGATAGTAATAAAAAGGCAAAACCAGATATTTTCATCCTTCAAGAAGAGCATTATCTAGATGTAAAGATCTGTGCATTGTAATTTCCACAAGAATCAAGGATCCAAATTCAAGTGTAGTACTCAACAAGGTTGTAGACTACATGAAGGTAGTAGGAGAATTATGGGTAGAAGCACGTTAATGTGAAATAGTTTTTATGTTAATTAGTATAGCTAACTAGCACAACCCATTAGCATATTTTCATGATTTGAATAGCATTCATTTTTGTCCCAACACTTATTTGAAAATTATCTCCATCCCCATCTCCAATCAACATCGCACCCATTGCATATGTTCAAGGTGTTGATGAGGCTCATCACTCCATGAAGCACTTCATTTCGCACCATATAAAGGATGGAATACACATCATCTAAAGGAACAACTAGCACTACTAGAGATTTTGTGCAAAAAATTTGCAAAGGAAAACAAAGGAACATATATCCATATTGCACATCAGCTAAGTGCAAGTGAGAGAGGAGATATAGCCATCGAAAACCTAAGGATCAAGTAAGTTAGAATATGGAGAGCCGTTTTGCAAGAAGATATGGAAACTATGGATTCGTTTCTACACCAGCTTTCACTTCTCATTTAGCTTCAGCTTTAGGTACTCTTCTCTTTCTCACTCTATTCATATCAATTCCATTGATTTTGTCTAGCATTATTCATGCATCATGGGCACATTATCATGTCGCAAATGGTTGTGGGTAGGATGTTTTGGTTTACTCTCCTAACTTGCACCGGTAGGGCATTGGAGAGCACCAAATATATGCTACCTAGTGTAGAATACACTTTAAATTAGAGCAACCAAATTAAATGAAGTATATGGCTTTGCTAATCAAGGATTTGATCAAAAGCTACTGATATGGGAGGATATCCCTAATAATGAGTGTTGTTTCAATTTTATCCCCATAGAGTTCATCAATTTTATCCCCCATGGAGCACAGTAATTAGAGGATCAAATGCAAATCTATTCACCAAGCATTATATGAGAAATTTATGCTCTTCCATCACATGGTCTATCAGAAGATGCCTGGGTTTATAGCGATTATGGTAGTATTTGTGAAAGCATATCTCTAGGAATGTAGCCCAATAGTTTGGGCAAATGGTACATATATGAGATTTAATTAAGCAAATTTTGATGCTCATTACATGAACGACCTTAAGGATTCAAAAATTCTTGAGATGAACTTGAAGTGACTAGGGCATTGGCTTCTATTGAAAGAATTAAGTCTTCATTGGAACTGTGAGACCTATGCTAAGAGGGTGTTGATGGGTTCCTAGAGTTATAGGGCTTTGACGTGTGCTTCTTCTTGTAGCAAAATTTCTCCAAGTGCCCTGTTTTCCCACAAATATTACAACTAAATTTCTTCAACGAAGTGTTGGAACCTTGCTTGGGTGTATTGCTAGTATTATGAATAGCATGTTTGCCCTTGTGAAAGGGTCTCTTAGCCTTCATTGCTATATCTTGTGAGGAAGCCAACTTTGCTTACGAGTCATGGAGGAGCAAAAGTTATGAACCTCTTCCCAAGTTAGAACTTGACCCCAATTATAAAGGGTGGTTACAAATTTCTCATATTGTCTAGGGAACTTATTGAGAAAGCAGATGGCCATATCTTCACTAGAAACTTGATGGCCACATAATGCTAGTTTATGTTGATATTCTTCAAATGTGGTGATAACTTTGGAAATAGGATCCTAGGGCTTAATGGATAGGTTATGGAACTCTGTCTCTAGGGTGTAAATCTTTGAGGGAGTTTTGTATTCATAAAAATCTTGAAAGATCTTCCAAGCCTCAAAGGAAGTTTTACAAGAGGTTATATGGCCTTTGGTTAACTCGTTGCAAGCTAGAAGTAATTGGCCTAAGGCTTGCTTGTCCTTTACATTCCACACATTCAAGGCTCTTAGATCGCTTTCCTTATTGGGCTCTTGTTTTGTTCCTTAAACTACCTCATACAACAAGTTTGTATAGAGGTAGGCCCTAATGGTGTCCGTCCATAGATTATAATTTGTTCCATTGAGTCTTTCATCTTTTGGCATGAAGATTTGCATAAAGGAGGGTAAATAGAATTGACTTGAGGACGTTTCGTTTGAAATCCTTGACATGGTTGCCGTTGAAAATAAGTTCCCACACCTGCGAAGATGAAGACCAGATTGGCACAAAAATTGATTTTGGGTAGGGGGGCCAAGAGTAGCCATAGACTTGCAAATGAGACACCTTGGAGGAGGGGAGGGGGCTTAGATTAGCCCTACACTTGCACAAAAACCAAGATGAGTTGGTGTGAATTGAGGGATCAGAGCTCGTTTCACATAGAGACACTTTGAGGGCTTAAAATGGCCTCCAAGGCACACACACAAAATATCTTCTTCTTCTTCTTATTATGTTTGTTACAAAAGCAAAGAGGGGGGCACTTAGTGCCAAAGGGTTCCAAATAATGATGGGGCAACTGAGGTTTAGACCCTTGGAAAAATTACAAAGTCTCCCTATGAGGAATGCTAAATTGTGTAGAAAAGTTAAGGTTCAAGTAATGTGAGTGTCCAAATGGACCCTCAAGAGACTATAATCACATCTTGATACAATATTTTCAATGTGTGCACAAAGCGGAGGATCCAATTTTCCCAATATAATACATCGCAAGTCAACGAGTGACTTGTGATTTTATAGGCCCCTCTTAAAAGTCGATTGTGAACATATATGGAGATAGGAACTTTTTGGGTGTAATCCTTTATGCGCCACACAAAGAATGATTGATGTTACTAATGTAACATTTTAATTAAAAGATGTTTTCGCTAACAATAGAACCCAAAAACTATATGGTTTAAAAAGAAAATCAAGATGAGATGGTACAAACTCCTTCGATTGTAGAAGAATAATATGTACCACTTGTTTCCTTCTCTCTAATGTGGCTGATTTTGAGTGATAATCAACAAAAAAATCATCATGACATCAGTGCACACAATGGTCTGCTCTCTCTCTCTCTCTCTATGTGCACACAATGGTCTGCTGATGCTGAATAGCTCTTGCACTAATCGTGTAGGGATGAGAGGATTTCTCGTCAATAAGAGAGATGTCGTGCCCGATTGTTTGTAGTCACTGAAAAGTTGGCCCAATTCGTGGCACCTAAGTGTGGTCGATGGGTATATGAAGGAGCAGGAAGCTGTTTCCCAGGGTCTAGCTTTGACTTGGGGAGTGTAGAGGTAGTAGCCTCAGGTCTCGGCAGACACTAGCTGGAGGAACAGAGCCTACTGTACGGTGCAATCTTGTGACAACAACTCCTACACAGTGGTCGACGATTAGTTGTAGAATAGAGAAACAATGTGCACTTGCCTCTTATATGTACTGTAACAGCCCCTTTAGTAGGTCCGATACCTAACAACACTCTTGGACATTTTGGAAATAAACCCAATAACTTGTTTATAACCTACATGAGCACCTCTGAGCTTCCTTGTTAGTAGTAGGCACAATTGTTATAGCTTGCTCTCTCTCTCTCTCTCTCTCTCTCTCTCTCTCTCTCTCTCTCTCTCTCTTTGAAATAGCATAGATGTGTTGTGATCTTTGTAAGAAAGTGGTGCTCTAATTGCTCGATTGTTGACATGCTATCATTTCCAATCAGTAGCTCCACCTCCTCTGTCTCTTTCACTCCCTTGCACTTGAGTGTTTTTGGGGTTGTGCTCCCTCGCACTCGAGTGTTTTTGATGAATGATTTCTCTTGCTCGTGCTGCTATTCCTCCCGTTTCCTTCTCTGCCTCTCTCTTTCTCTATGAGAGAGAAACTATGTTCTTAACTTTATCAACAAAGATAGTCATTTTTCTTGCTTTGCTCTTCCACTTTCCACAGATGAGGAAGAGTTATGTGAGGTTGTTCTGCTCTCTGTGCTCTCTTTCTCTATGAAGAATGGCACATATGCAAGAATCGAATCCCTCAATGCATAGATACAAGCATTTCAAACTAGATGAATGATATGGTGTGATGAAACACTCTACAAAGTTCACCTAACACACCAAACTGAATAGATTTCACATAATGTTGTGGGCTTACGCCATAAAAAATGTGAAAACCTCAAAGAACTCTACATAAGTGTTTATAAACACTCAAAAGAGAGAGATTTTACATCAACTACAGAGAGATGCATTATTAACATCCAAAATTGATGTGCTAAATGATAAACGTGATATAAAGGGGCCACAAAAATGGTGGGAGGGTGGGAGAATGGGGAAATGGGGGTGCAAGAATGATCAAGAAGAAGGGTGAGAGGGTGGGCAAATGGGCAAAATGAGGCCCAAAGAGTAGAAAAGTGATGGCAAAAGCTTCTCTCAATGAGGAAAAGTCAAAACCACCAATACTCAAGCACCACCACCACCAAAACTACCACCAAACACACCACCAAGTCATCCACCTAGTGCTCTGATATCATGAAGAGAGTACACACATGGAAGCAAAATGAAAAGAAGAGTGTACTCACAAAAGAAAGAATGTGAGACTCAAAGTGAGTAGACCAAAAAATGGGTAAAGTCACATGGATTAGAAATGATCTTGCCAAGAGCATGGAGTAGGCTCCTCAAGCTTCTAACCAGGTACAAATGGGGGGAGAGGCCCTCCTTATATAGATTTGAGAGGGGTTCTCCAAAGTACATCTCATGTGGGATAACTCCCCTCAAAGGAGAATGAATACACTGGTGCCCAAATGCAAAAGACATACAATATAAAATGGAAATAAAGTGGAAATGGAGTGCCTCCTAGATACAAAATGGAGATGCACTCATGCGGATACAAATGTAGATGATGATGTAGGAGCAATCATGTCGTCAACATATCTTACATAAGTGTTATGCTAATTAGCATAAAGTAGCACACTAACTAGCATAATCAGTACGCTAGCTAGAAGGGTCACTATGCTAATTAGAGAAGCCACTATGCCAACTAAGCACAATTAGTATGTAGATAACAAAGGCTCTATGATGATTAGCACTCCACATATGCTAAGTAGTACAATTTGTATTTAGATAACATAGACTCTATTCTAAGTATCCCAATTAGCATGCTAAATAGCATAGTCAATATGCTAGATAACATAATCTCTATGCTAATTAGCATAAGTAGCATGCTAACTAGCATAATGTCTATGTTATCTAACAAAGACACTATGTTAACTAGCACAAACAATATGCTAGCTACCATAATCATTATGCTAATTAGGATAGCTCGTATACTAACTACCACAATCAGTATGCTTTACACATGCTCTATGCTAATCCACACAAGTATGCTAACTAGCAGAATCTGTATCTTAGCTATCACAAGCTCTAAGGTAATTAGCACAATTGGTATGCTAATTAGCATAATCAGTATGCTAATTAGCACATGTAGGCTAATTATCAAAGCCATTATGCTAAATAGAACAATCACTAGGTTAGCTAGCATAATCATTATGCTAATTAAGAAAGCACATATGCTAAGTAACACAATCAATATGCTAGTTAACATAGCCTCTATGCTAATTTTATGAAATCTCTTGTCGGAGACTTAACAACAAATCCTCTACTTCATTAAATTTTTCTCAAAGTGAAATGACAACCAGATTGGTCTTTGAAATAGTGGTCTACTTTATCTTGGCCTCCTCTAGAGACACTTGAGCTAGCTTCAACTTCTGTCTAGACTCTTCCAAAGTAGTTCTCAAATTCAAGGCCAATAATCTTACATGATTACTATTTCCTTGCAAAAATATCCCTCTAGGAGGGCCTCTATAAACAAAATTGCTTTTCAAGATTTCACAGGACAATGGGGTGGCCTTCCATGTGGGAAATGTGCAACTAATATGTTCTTCATCATAGAACTCTTGTTCTTTACAATCATCCTCCTCTTTGAAGGTTGGTTGATGTGAGTGGTTGTGAATCTGGCACTTATGCATATGGCGATTGAAGTACCTTTTTTTATTAAGGTTGTTCATGTATTGAGCAACAAAATTTGCCTAGTTGAATCTCATATATGTACCATTTGCCAAAATTGTTGGGCTAAATTCCTAGACATATACTTTCACAAATGCTGCCATAATTTCTATAACCTTGGGTGTCTTTTGATAGACCATGTGGTCACGATCTGCATTTGATCATGCATATACTGTTCTCTATGGGCTACAAAAAAATTGAATCCCACTCAGTATTAGGGATGTCCTCCCATTTCAATAGCTTTTGATCAAATCCTTTTTTAGCAAGGCCATATACTTCACTGAATTTGGTTGATTTAATGCAAAATATATTCTACACTAGGTAGCATATCTTTGGTGTTCTCCAATGTCCTATTAGTGAAAGTTATGAGAGTTAACCAAAAGTTCCTACCCACAATCATCTAAGACATAATAATGTGCCCATGATGCGTGAATAATGCTAGATAAAATTAATGGAATTGATTTGCATAGTGCTAGAGAGAGTACCTAAAGCTAAAGCTAAATGAGAAGCCAAAAGTAGTGTGAAAACTCCATAGTTTCCACATCTTCCTGCAAAATGGTTCACCATATTCTAACTTACTTCATCCTCAAGTTTTCAATGGCTATATCTCCTCTCTCACTTGCACTTAGCTAGTGTGCAATATGGGTATATTTTCCTTTGCAAATTTTTTACACAAACTCTCTAGTAGTGTCAGTGGTTCCTTTAGATGATGTGGATTCCATCCTTTATATGGTGCGAAATGAAGTGCTTCATGGATTGATGAGCTCACCGACACCTTGAACATATGCAATGGGTGGGATGTCGATTGGAGACAATGACGTAGATAAATTTGAAACAAATGTTGGGACAAAAAAGAATGATATTCAAATTATGAAAATATACTAACGGACTATGCTAATTAGCTATGCTAATAAGCATGAAAACTATGTCACATTAACAAGCATCTACCCATGATTGTCCTACTACTTGTATGGAGTCTACAACATAGTTGAGCACTACACTTGACTTTAGATCCTTGATTGTCGTGGAAATTGAAATGCATTGATCATTAAAGATTGAGCTTTGTGAGTCCCCAATTGGAATGCCCTATGCATGTCATATAAAACCATATAAAGCCTTTAGATGATACCATCTTGAATGATCTCACAACCCAAGTTCTCGACACAAGCAAGAATATGGTTATTAGAAGATTTAAAAGAAGTCCTTTTATGATTAACTTGGGAGCCAATAGCTATACATGACAAGTCTAGGCACTTAAGAATATTTTTTGCGTACAAATTTAGCCAAAGTTGTTGCTGTAATTCACAAGCCTACACATTTGGCTTGATGGATACATTGAAGTCCATACACATATGGAGAAGCATAGGAACTATTGCTAGAGGTTAATTACTACTTTACATCTTTGTAAAAGTCAAATTGACTTGGAATCTTTGTAAAAACCTACCAAAAGGGATTCGTGGAAAAATGGTTAGCTTTGATTGATGGAATATCTCCTAGGATATAGCAGCTTGATCATAGGGAGCCAAAAGTTTGAATTTGAATTCAAATTTTTACTCAATCACTAAAAAAGTGTTCATGGAAAAGTCACGAGTAAGACTCATCATTTCCAAGCTCATTACTGTCAATTCTAAGTGTGTGTGAGGCCTACACTCTAGCCCACACCTATCTACACCATTAGGCAATGATCTTCATGCCAATGGATTTGTATACAAGTGTTCATTAATACATACATCTTCATTGTTCATTTCTGAGTTCTCTCTTATAGTACTTGAAAGTCTGTCAACTTGTAAAGAGCATATCTCAGTCATTTCTCCACCAAATTCAAAGATCTAAAGATTTTTGGAACCAACTCAAAGTTATCTACATGCTATCAAAATTTGAAGAGATTATATTCAGCCATTTCAGAGAAAATCTTGTCGAAGTGATCACTGGTCAAAGTCTGCAACAGTCCTAAAAAATCAAGGGTAAAGGTTAATTTGCTAAAGTGATTTCTTTGAGCATAGTTAGTCTTTTTATATCATTCCACTTGGAATAGCTAGCTTGCTAAGCTAATTAGATACCCCTAAAAGGAATTTTTTCAATTCCTACTGTGTTGGTCATACTGAGCAAAAGATCCAGCAGGTGTCAAGACATAAATAGAAGGTTTTCTTGAGATCTTGAGATTCAAAGTTATCTGTTTTGTCTCAATATTTACATACATCATTTCCAAAGTACATAGGCCATTTTATGGTGTCATTGGAAAGCTAAGAAGGTCTACTTATCAACTCTAAAGCATCAGAGGGCTGGTACAAAGCAGGACTTGGTAGTACCTACTCAATCTCTTGGAGTATCCATCCATCTTTCCCAACAGTGGTATCAGAGCAAACTAAGGTAAAATGGGAGATGGTTTTCCTTCATTTATTGATAAATTGTACAGGAACAACTTTCAGGCATGGTCTGTAAGGATGAAGACCTACCTACAAGGAAGGAGTCTTTATGGATACATCTCAAGAGATGAGGAATTGCCCTCATTCAAAACAAGAGGATTACCAACAAAGGAAGAACATGAAAAGCTCAACACATGGTGTGCTAAGGATGCATTGGCAAGGTCTTATTTACTCAACTCCATCTCTGATTTTCTTTTGCCACATATTAGAAATTGTAAGACATCCCAAGAGACTTGGGAAACCTTGTCATCATATTTTTCCTCCAACACAAGGGCTAGAAAAAATCAGTTGTGGATTGAATTCACCACATTAAGGAAGCAAGTTGTTTCAGAGTTTGTGACCAAGATTAAAGATGTAGCAGATCAGTTAGCAAGCATAGGAGAAGAGATTGAATAAGAATAGATTGTGAGGCAAGTGATCAATGGGATCAAAGCTGATGACAAATGGGAAAGCTTCACCACTGCCATGGATCTTTACATGGACATGCAAATTCCAGATCTTACAACTCTCATGGGACAATTGTTCACTCATGAAGCAAAGCTCAACAAGAATGGAGACACATCCAAAGGTAATAACTCTTCTGCCCTATATACAGATAAAAAGTCTAAAGATAAAGGCAAGAGCAAGAAGGTGGAAGATGAAGGCTCTACCTCCCAAGCCAACTATGCAGGGAGAGGTAGATCATCAAGAGGAAGGGATAGAGGAGGTAAGCAAGGTAGGGGGAGATCCTATAACTCCTCACCATGCAACATTTGTGTTTTATCAAATCATACTACATATGAGTGTTTCAGGAATTACAAAAATCAAAGAGGAAGAGGATACCAAAGAGGTGGATACTCACAGTCACGAGGTAGATTCAACCATCACCAAGGTTACAACAACAATTACAACAACAACTAAATGGCAACTACCAAGGAGGTTTCAAATCCAGAAAGGACTACAACAACTACACAGAGGAGCAAGATGACTCTCTTCTGATCATGAACATGACTTCAAAATCAGGTACAAATGATGACCACCTATTCTACATTGACTCAAGATGCTCAAATCATGTGGCTGGCAATGTAGCACTACTCTCTGATCTTGAAGAACCAAAAGGTAAGCATCAAGTACAAACAGGTGATGACACCAAGCACTCTATAGTTAAAGTTGGAAATGTTAAGACTTGTGATGGAAATCAGAACTTGTTGAGCAGGGTACTCTATGTACCAACCATTACCAAAAATTTGATGAGTGTTGGACAGATTGTGGAGAAAGGTTTGGAGGTTAGATTCAACCAATATGGAGCATTTGTGGAGAATCCAAGGCATGGGTTCAAGAGAATAGCAAAAGGAGAAAAAATCAGGTAGACTTTTCACTTTTGAGCTAGAAGACACAAAGAATATTGCACTATACAGTTATAAAGATCAAACACTTTCAGAGCTTGAGATTTGGCACAAAAGATTAGGGAATGTAGGAGAAAGAACCTTGAAGCAAATATGCAAGGACCAATGTGTGCTTGGAATACCTAATGTATCCAAGCAACATATGATTTATAAGTGTGGTGCTTGTCAATTTGGGAAGTCTCACAGGTTACCCTTCTCAAGGAAAGGTTACATGCATGAAGACTACCTAGAGCTTGTCCACACAGATGTATGGGGACCAAGCAAAGACCCCTCAGTCTCAAGATCAAGGTACTATGTATCTTTTATTGATGATTATAGCAGGTGGACTGTATTGTACTTCATGAAGCACAAGGATTGGGTGTTTAATTGCTTTAAAAAATATCTTGCACTTGTTGAAAATCAGACAAGGAAGAATTTGAAGAGGCTAAGGTCAGATGGAGGAGGTGAGTACTTCTCCAATGAGTTTGAAAACTTCTTGCAGGACAGAGGCATTAAAAGAGAAATCACCATAAGGTATACTCCTAAACACAATGGGGTAGCTGAGAGAAGAAATAGGCTGATTGTTGAAATAGCTAGGTCTATGTTGAATGAAAAAAAGTTACCATATGGGCAGAGAGTGTTTCTACTGCTACTTATCTCATAAACAGGTTACCATCAAAGTCCCTTGATGGGATGACACCTTATGAAGCATGACATGGTAAGAGACCCTCACTAGACCATTGCAGGATATTTGGATGTGTAGCATATGTACATATTCCTTCTCAGATAAGAGGTAAGCTAGACCCTAAGGCTGAGAAGTGCATCTTTATTGGATATGATCTGAATCAAAAAGGGTACAGGTTTTACAACCCTTCAAATAAGGGATTCATGGTTAGTAGAGATGTTGTCTTTGATGAAAATGATTCTTGGTATGAGAATGAATGCAGGAAGGTTAAACTACCCTATGACTTGGAAGAGGAGTTTCCAAGTCTTGCTAAGGAGAACCTACTCAGAATGAAGACTCAAGTTCAAATGATGAAGACACTATCAACCTTGAAGAGTTCAAGGCATGGAAGTCCAAGGGCAAAATGAAGATGAAGAAGCTTGAAGACATACCTGAATCCTCAACTCAATCAATTAGAAGATCACAAAGAGAAAGCAAAAAACCTATCAGATATGGGTATGATACATCTCTTGTTACTAAACACTCTGTTTATCTTGCCAAAGATTTGTCAATTGAAGAACCAGGATCATATGAAGAAGCCATAACCAAGACAAAATGGAAAGAAGCTATGGATGAGGAGATTGAAGCACTCAAGGAAAGTGACACATGGGAACTAGTACCAAAGAAGGGCTCCATGAAGGTAATAGGATCCAGATGGATCTACAAACTTAAAAGAAATTTTGATGGGTCAATTAATAGGTACAAAGCCAGATTGGTAGCCAAGGGTTTTGCACAAACCCAAGGCATTCATTATGAAGAGACATTCTCACCTATGGCCAAGATGCCAACTATGAGTGTTGGTAAGTGTGGCTGCATTAATAAATTGGAATATGTACCAATTAGATGTCAAGAATGCTTTCTTGAATGGATGGATTTCAGAGGAGGTATATATGTCACAACCTCCTGGCTATGAGGACCTAAACAAGGTATCACATGTGTGCAAATTGAATAAAGCTTTATATGGATTGAAGCAGGCACCTAGGGCATGGAATCACAGATTAACCACTTATCTTCAAGATCAAGGGTTTGTCATGAGCAAGGCAGATACTTCTCTACTCATCAAGAGAAGTAATTCAGAGGTAATATACCTATGTGTTTATGTTGATGATATCATACTTACAGGTAATGATGTCAATGGAATCAGACAAATCAAAAGCTAGATGATGAAGGAGTTCAAGATCAATGATCTTGGTCTACTAAAGTATATTCTTGGGCTTGAGTTAGTTTATACTAACTCTGGAATATACATTACTTTGAAAAAATACATACAGGATATGTTGAGGAAATTTCATTTGCAGGATGCCAAAGTTGCAAGTACTCCAATGGAGGTAAACCTCAAACTAAGTGCCCATGAAGGTGTAGCTTGAATTATGCTACCTTAACAAGGATAGACATTGCATATGGAGTGAGTGTGCTAAGTCAGTTTATGCACAAGCCAAGGATACCTCACATAGAGGCTGCCAAGAGAATCTTGAAGTATCTCAAGGGTACACAAAATCATGGTTTGTATTTTCCTTACACTTCAAACATTGATATTAAGATCTATTCAGATGCAGATTGGGCAGGATGCAAGAATGATAGGAGGAGCACTTTTGGATACATTTCATTTGCAGGTGATAAGCCAATATCATGGTCTTCAAAGAAGCAACCTATTGTTGCTTTGTCTTCTACAGAAGCAGAGTATAGAGGACTGGCTAATGCCACAAAAGAAGCCATATGGATCAAGCTTGTGTATACAGAATTGGGTTTATATACTAGGTCACCAATAATCTTTGGAGATAATACAAGCTCACTTCACCTTGTCATGCTAGGACCAAACATATAGAGGTCCATTACCATTATGTGAGAGAGAAGTTGTTAAGCAAGGACATTCAACTAACCTATGTATCAACCAACATGCAATGTGCAGATTTGTTGACTAAAGCTTTGGATGGAACCAAACTTTGCAGGTTCAAAGCAATGATTGGATTGAAGGATATCCATGAAGATTGAAGATGAAGACCAAGCCAAAATGTTTGGCTTGAGGGGGAGCTATTGGTGTAATTCACAAGCCTACACATTTGGCTTGATGGATACATTGAAGTCCATACACATATGGAGAAGCATAGGAACTATTGCTAGTGGTTAATTACTACTTTACATCTTTGTAAAAGTCAAATTGACTTGGAATCTTTGTAAAAACCTACCAAAAGGGATTCGTGGAAAAATGGTTAGCTTTGATTGATGGAATATCTCGTAGGATATAGGAGCTTGATCATAGGGAGCCAAAATTTTGAATTTAAATTCAAACTTTTATAAAAGTGTTCATGGAAAAGTCGCGGGTAAGACTCATCATTTCCGAGCTCATTACTGTCAATTCTGAGTGTGTGTGAGGCCTACACTCTAGCCTACACCTATCTACACCATTAGGCAATGATCTTGATGCCAATGGATTTGTATACAAGTGTTCATTAATACATACATCTTCATTGTTCATTTTTGAGTTCTCTATTATAGTACTTGAAAGTCTGTCAACTTGTGAAGAGCATATCTCAGTCATTTCTTCACCAAATTCAAAGATCTAAAGCTTGTTGGAACCAGCATAAAGTTATCTACATGCTATCAAAATTTGAAGAGATTATATTCAGCCATTTCAGAGAAAAGCACATCGAGGTGATCATTGGTCAAAGTCTACAACGGTCCTAAAAAATCGAGGGTAAAGGTTAATTTGCTAAAGTGATTTCTCTGAGCATAGTTAGTCTTTTTATATCATTCCACTTTGAATAATTAGATACCCCTAAGAGGAATTTTTTCAATTCCTACTATGCTGGTCATACTGAGCAAAAGATCTAGCAGGTGTCAAGACATAAATAGAAGGTTTTCTTGATATCTTGAGATTCAAAGTTATCTATTTTGTCTCAATCTTTACATACATCATTTCCAAAGTACATAGGCCATTTTATGGTATCATTGGAAAGCTAAGAAGGTCTAATTATCAACTCTAAAGCATCAGAGGGCTGGTACAAAGCAGGACTTGGCAATACCTACTCAATCTCTTGGAGCATCCATCCATCTTTCCCAACAAAAGTCACCATATTAGTGTCATCTAAAAACATTTGTAAACCCAGCTGATAATGAGAATCATGAATATTTATGCCTTTGATGAGATCCATATCCATGCAGTACTTTACCAACCAACTAAAGCGTCACTAGTGATGGCTAATAGAGGGGAGCCAAGGGGCACCCTTGTCTGATAGAGTTCTAGAGTTTGAAGGGACTGGACACTTGACCATTCATAGAAACCCTTGAAAAAGAATTCCCAAAAAGAATACTCACATATCTAATAAAGTTTCTTCCTAGAACAATGTCATGTAAAGACGAAAGGATAAAACTCCAATCCATTCTATCATAGGCTTTGCCAAATTCAATTTTAAAGAATAAAAAGTCTTTTTCCATAATAGGACTATATCTTCCATCGAAGGTAGAGGAAAAGATCTTATGGATAGAAGTTAGCCAAGTGATGGGTCTGTAGTTATTGATTTCATCCTTGGGAACTTTTTTATGAATAAGTTTAATCACACATGTATTGATAAAGGCAGAAAGAGCCTCTCTTTTCATGGAATCTTGAGGTCAAGAAAATATAAGGCATCAAAAACTCCCTAAGAACCAAAAAGAACTCATTAGGAATCCCATCAAGACCAGCGGATTTGCAAAATTTCAATTTATGAATGGTCTCTGTAGCCTCACCGATAGAGAGCGGTAGGTCCAAGATAGAGGCCATGCCTTGAGGAATCATTTTTTGCAAATTATCCTTAATATTGATAGCATGTCCACCAGAACTCTTCTTGAGCATAGGAATAAAGTCTTTATCTTTTTTCTTTTTCATGAGATCAAACATATGTTTGTTAGGTTTGTCAATCGTATCATCCCATAAATCTCTTAAAGAGGCTAGACAACCACAAGCTAAAAGGTAGTCTTGATGTTTAATCTCTCCCCGGGGGTTGGAGATATTAATAATAGATGATTCGATGCCTTCAATTTGTTGAATGATCAACATCCTTCTTTGGGATATAATCATCTTGGACAAAAACTTATAATGGGTAAAGACATTCCAAACTTCCATAATGGATAAGTCTTAGGCCAATAGAGGGGGAATATTATCCAAAAAATACTTACTAAAAATATTATTGAATAGGAAAGAGATAGTAATAAGACCAAAGATGATGATAAGGAACTCTTGTTCTTTACAATCATCCTCCTTTTTGAAGGCTAGTTGATGTGAGTGATTATGAATCTTGCACTTATGCATATGGTGATCGAAGTACCGTTTTTTATTAAGGTCGTTCATGTAATGAGCATCAAAATTTGCTTAATTAAATCTCATATATGTACCAGTTTCCCAAACTATTGGGCTACATTCCTAGAGATATGCTTTCACAAATACTACTATAATCCCTATAAACCTAGGCATCTTCTGATAGACCATGTGGTGGAAGAGCATAAATTTCTCATATAATGCTTGGTGAATAGATGTGCATTTGATCCCCTAATTATTGTGCTCCATGAGGGATAAAATTGATGAACTCTATGGGGATGAAATTGAAGAACACTCATTATTAGGGATATCCTCCCATTTCAGTAGCTTTTGATCAAATCCTTGATTAGCAAAGCCATATACTTCATTTAATTTGGTTGCTCTAATTTAAAGTGTATTCTACACTAGGTAGCATATATTTGGTGCTCTCCAATGCCCTACGGGTGCAAGTTAGGAGAGTAAACCAAAACATCCTACCCACAACCATTTGCAACATGATAATGTGCCCGTGATGCATGAATAATGCTAGAAAAATTAATGGAATTGATATGCATAGAGTGAGAGAGAGGAGAGTACCTAAAGCTGAAGCTAAATGAGAACTCAAAGCTGGTGTAGAAATGAATCCATAGTTTCCATATCTTCTTGCAAAATGGCTCTCCATATTCTAACTTACTTGATCCTTAGGTTTTCGATGGCTATATCTCCTCTCTCACTTGCACTTAGCTGATGTGCAATATGGATATACGTTCCTTTGTTTTCCTTTGCAAATTTGTTGCACAAAATCTCTTCCTTTCAAACACCACAAGATTCTTGTCATGGAAAAAGACAAGATTAAAACCAAGTGGGTTGTTCATGAGGGTGATGAGAAAGTCTTTAAACCTCTCTATAACTCTCTTTGAAATGTTTGTCTGTCATCGATTCTTAGGCAAAGCTATCAGGTCATCCTACCCCTACTTTGTGGGATACAAGGAATCCCAAGGGCACTATGGCCATTCGGTGTTTTTTTCTTTGTTCTTTTATCACTTCAAGCTTGGGTGAGTATGCATTGATGGAAGTTCCTTTTGAAAGAAAAGTAACTACAGTTAAACTTAGATTCACTAATACATCTTTGAATCTTGTTTCTTGATGTGCACATGATGGTCATAAAATTCTTCTACATATAGCATGTTTGCCCTTGTGGAAGGGTCTCTTAGCCTTCATTGCTATATCTTGTGAGGAAACCAACTTTTCTTATGAGTCATGGAGGAGCAAAAGTCTATGAACCTCTTCCCAAGTTAGAACTTGACCCCAATTATAAAGGGTGGTTACAAATTTCTCGTATGATCTAGGGAACGTATTGAGAAAGTAGATGGCCATATCTTCACTAGAAACTTTATGGCCACATAATGCTAGTTTATGTTGATAGTCTTCAAATGTGGTGATAACTTTGGAAATAGGATCCTAGGGCTTAATGATAGGTTATGGAACTTTGCCTCTAGGGTGTAAATCTTTGAGGGTGTTTTGTATTCATAAAAATCTTGAAAGATCTTCCAAGCCTCAAAGGAAGTTTTACAAGAGGTTATATGGCCTTTGGTTAACCCGTTGCAAGCTAGAAGTAATTGGCCTAAGGCTTGCTTGTCCTTTACATTCCACACATTTGAGGCTCCTAGATTGCTTTCCTTATTGTGCTCTTGTTCTGTTCCTTAAACTACCTCATACACCAAGTTTGTGTAGAGGTAGGCCCTAATGGTGTCCTTCAGAGATTATAATTTGTTCCATTGAGTCTTTCATCTTTTGGCATGAAGATTTGCATAAAGGAGGGTAAATAGAATTGACTTGAGGACATTGCGAATGGAGGTCCTTGTTGATGATCCACTGGTGAGATTCTTGGATCGCTTGGTCCTATTTCTTCTTCTCGTCTCTCTTTTTTTTTTTGGAACAATGTCACAAACAAGAAGACAGTGGTTAGTTGCAATTAAATATTTTACATATGTCAAGTGTGTCTCATGTGCCTGGGATTTCTCAATTGTGTCTATGCACGACCGTGTGATGTGGCCCTATATTAATGCACACTTTGGAAATGCATGAATTGAATGGTGCAAAAGACAAGGTTATGCCAAAGGCACATGGTTGTTGCACGTCGAGGCTTTCAATGTTGCTGGTGGATGTTGATGTAGTCTTTGTTGGAGGTAGTCAGTGTATCTTGAAATGATGTGATAAGTCGATGGTTAAATGACAACTGACGATTCCTCCCTTTAGGGATCCATTTGAGAATAATTTTTTACTGCGTAGAGATCAACTTTGGCTTCTTCATCTGTGGATGGTTGATTGAATGTTTTATCCCTTGTGGTTGGCTCTTTTTTTTGGTGGGTGGTATTGATGCTTTTGGCTTCCAAACCCATATCCTTGATGATTGTCTTCTTACATTTGCTGAAGGGGTGAGTTTATCTTCTGTTTGTCTTTGTTCTCGGTTCTTACCCTTTTCTCTCCTTGGCTTCTTTGTTGAGACCTTTTGCATGGTGGAGAGCATAGGCCTTTGTGCATGTAAGAGTTTTTTGGGAACCCACATGTGTGATCGTCCTTGTTGAACTGCAACTAATTTCTTAGGCACCCAAATTTGTTGGAGACCTTCTTGTTCAGCTAGTCGTGGTTGCTTGGTTCTTCTTGTCACATGGTTGGCTTGCCTCAGTGGGAATTGTGTTGGCAAGGCTGGTGATTGCTCTCCTTTTCGTACCCAGATCTGCTTCATCCCCGAAACTACTTTCTTCTTGAAATCTCTTTATCTATTTGATATAGTGGTTGTCATGTATGCTTTTCCTTGCCATTTTGGTTGAGTTTTTGGGACGGCATTAGTCTTTGCACAAGAGGAAGATGCTGCTTGCCTTTGAGTTTGTTCTTCCATGATTGAGTCCTTTTGGAGAGCTTTTGGCACATACAACATCTTGTTCGTGAAGATTAGTCTTAGAGGAAACTAAGA
Organism: Ceratopteris richardii; assembly: GCA_020310875.1. Lineage (NCBI taxonomy): Eukaryota > Viridiplantae > Streptophyta > Polypodiopsida > Polypodiales > Pteridaceae > Ceratopteris > Ceratopteris richardii. The sequence continues at coordinate 70,018,016 of CM035438.1, read as the reverse complement.
GAGTGTGTGGTGCCATTATCTGTGAGCATGCAGTTCTCTAATTCTAATGTAATGCATTGTTCATGTACCCAAACTTGAAGAAGTTGACTTCTTAGGTTCAAGTTGACTGCATGGTCATAAATCCAGTCTTGACCCAAGACAAGTGGCCCTGTAAGGTCCTCATCGTGACACACTAGCATTTTGACTTTCATTGGAACATCGTGAAGGTAGATGGGAAGTTCAATTTTGCCCACACAAGGGGTTTCCATACCTCCCAAACCTATGAGATAGGCTTCTATGGGCTTGATGTCCAATTAAGGCCTATTCAAGAAAAATGGGAATTACACAGGATTTTGAGACAGTTCTTTGTGTCCCACTATTTTACATTTTGGCTCATTCACACACTACAACATATTATCTCTTGTTTAGATTATATTAAATTGAAACTTTAATATTAAGGATAATTATATTATAAATGGGGTATGACGGTTGGCCTCAAACTTAAGAAGTTAACATAGTAAGTAATATAAATGGGACTTGAATAATTCCCAAATTTCTTGAATAGACCTTAATTGCAGGTTTTGGCAGTATGAAAATCTAGCTGCACTAGTTGCTGCACCTGAGTCAACCAAAGCTCTCACAGTCCTTACACTCTTTCCTCGTCCTACCTCCACAGTCACAAAGGGGCGTCGATCGATTATGCGAGAAGTAACTATGCCGGATTTTTGGCACATGTCCATGTGATATTTTTGGGCTTTCAGGTTGACATCTAGGCCTAATCGCCTTAACTTATTTCGCCTAATGTGCTCTCGAGCCTCTGCCTGTGCTTCCTCTCTGACCCTCAACTCTTCTTCTTTTTGCTTCTTAACAGTGTTGAGTCTCATTAACATATCCTCTATAACAGGTTCTTGATATAACTTGGCTCGACAACCACTTATATAGTTCGGCAAGATATCACCTTCTAAGGTGGCCAATTGAACTGCACCACTAGAGGAGATTCTATTAATGATCATGGGTCCATATCCTCGTTTCTCCAATTTTTTAGCATGTTGCTTTAGCGTATAAACCAGCACTAGGTCTCCCTCTTTCAATCCTTTATCTTTGATGTGTGCATCAAAGTATGCCTTTTGTCTTTTCTTTGCAGCATAGATGCCTGCTGCCGCTCGTAGCCTCGTCTCACCTAAGCATTCTAGATCAAAGATCCTAGAGGACAATTCATTCCATTCCACTCATGCTCTTGTGCTACTTTTAAGGTTGGGATTAGGAAGTCCAATGGTAGCACAACATTCCATCCGAAGACCATCTGAAATGGGGTGGCATTGAGTACCATTTTGTAGGCAACTCGGTAAGCCCAAACAGTATGATGAAGCTGTTTGTCCCAATCAGAATGTTTATTATTTACCAGTTTTGTCAACACATTACATAGGATCTTATTCGTGCTCTCGGCTTGTCCGTTGGCTTGTGGATGATAAGGGGCAGACTTCTTATGTATCATCATGAATTCTTGAAGGAGATTTTCAATGACCTCATTCAAGAAGTGCATTCCTCTATCACTGACCAACTTTATTGGTAACCCATATCTAGCGAACACGTTCTCGAATAAGAACTTAGCTATCATTTGAGCATCATTCTTTGTCGTGGCTTTTACTTCTACCCACTTGGTAAGGTAATCAGTGGCTACAATAATTTATTTTGCATGGGAGTTTCTAGTTGGGGGGTTAATAGGACCTACAAAGTCTATACCCGACTTTGAGAATGCACATCCTCCCATCATTGGTCTCAAAGGTATCTCGTCTTTTCTTATCAGATATTGAGCATGTTGGCATGTTTTGCATTTCTTCACATAGATATGTGCATCCATATGAAGAGTGGGCCACCAAAGTCCTGAGAATAGAATGGTCTTGATTACTCTGTTAGGCCCAAAGTGTCCACCTGCAACACCGCTGTGTGCAGTTTCCAAGACTCTCAAGTAGTCTGATTCATGAACACACAGTCTTAAGTATCCATCTTTGCCTCTTTGGTATAGGTTGTCTTCTACCAAGGCATAGTCTTGAGCCTCTTGTTCCATGCTTCGTTTTCTTAAAAGACTAGCCTCATTGGGTAGTGTTCCCGATCTCATGAATTCTAACAATGGAGCACTCCAGTCTGGAATTAATGAGGCGTGATAAAGAGTCGCATGCTCCACTGGGGGTCTCGTCTCACACATTGGACAATTCTTAATCCACTCATTTATTTCTTTGTCCATACTAGGCCAATACAATCCTAAATGTTTTAGATTTTGCAATGTTCTTTGTTTAGAGTAGTGATTTCCTAGCATTCCTTCATGAGCTTGTTGCAACCAACTGCTATGTTCATCGTCCTCGACACAACAAGCTAATGCACCCTCTGTATCTTGTTTGTACATGCTTCTTGCCAATATTTGATACTTTTGTGATTTTATAATTTCCTCTTTGTTCATTTTCACATTCTTGTTTGCAGGTCTGAAGGTTAGGATAGGTACCAACTTATTTGCCCATTTAGGAACAACTTCTAAATTGAACAGATAAGCATCGGGCAATTCATCATACACTCCTCGCGGTGACTCTCCTGAAGTGATGCAAGAAAGGTGATCTACCCTGAGGTCGGTCCTACCTTTCCTGACAACGACTTCAAAATCATATTCCATAAGTAAGAGGAACCATCTCACTAAGCATCCTGTATTGCAAGGTTTATTGACCAAGTATAATAAAGCTTGATGATCAGTGAAAAACTTGAACTTATTGGCCAATAGATAGTGTCTAAACTTCTTCACGGCATATACCATGCCTAAGCCTTCTCTTTCCGTTGTGGTATAGTTTCGTTCTGCTGCGTTCAACTGTCTGCTAGCATATGCGATGGGTAAATCTAGATTTCCTTCACCTGTCGGTTGTGACAGTAACATCATATTGCATAATTGGATGCATCTACATGGACATGGAATGGTTTATTCCAATCGAGAGTGGTCAATATTGGTGATGAGCACAAACATCTTTTTAGCTCATTGAAGGATTTTTCACATTCATCGTTCCACTCACAATTTGTCAACAAGGAATAAAGACGTTTAGCTATGATCGCATACATGTGGATAAATCTACGGTAATATCCACAATGGTCCATAAAGGCTTGTACCTCTTTAACGTTCCTTGGCCTCGGCAACTCTGCTATGGCCCTTACCTTGTCCTCATCTGTTGATATTCCATTTTTAGAAACAATATGACCTAAGATCTTACCTTGTCGTACCAAGAATACACACTTCTCTGGGTTCAGACACATTCGATATTCTCTACACTTGTTGAAGATCTGCCTGAGCTCAGGGATGTGGCATCTTCTTTCTTGGGAATGGGCACATAAATCATCCACATATACTTCTAAGCTCTTTTGCAAGAACTCCTTGAAGACATGACACATGAGCCTTTGGAAAGTTGCATGTGCATTTGTAAGCTCAAATGACATCACAAAAAATGAAAAGATTCCCCATTCTGTGGCAAAAGCTATTTTGTGTTTATCTTCTGGGGCAATGGCTACTTGGTTGTAACCTGAAAATCCATCGAGGAAGCTATAAACTTTCTTGCCTACAACACACTCCAATAAATGTTCAGTGATTGGAAGCAGATAACTATCTCGAATCGTAGCAGCATTAACTTTTTTAAGGTTAATACACACGCAATTTTCCATTCTTCTTGGGCACCACTACAATGGGTGACACCCATTCAATATGCTCAATCTCATAGATAAATCCAGCTTCAATCATCCTATCAATTTCTTCTTTGATTTTAGCTGCATAAGTGTCATTATATGTGTAGGGCTTTTGTTTGGTGGGCTTGGCATCAGCGGTCATGGGGATCATATGAGAGCAAATTTTTGGATCTACTCCCTTCAAATCTCTATAGTGCCATGCAAACACATCCCTATATTCCCTTAATAGAGCTATAAGCTCTGCTTCTTCTTTTGCACTTAGGTCGTCTCCTATGTACGTACATCGCTCTTCGTTTTCTTCAATGGTTACTACAATTTTTTTTGTCTTTTCTTTATTATCATATGATTCTCCTATGATGGCCTCTCTTTTAGTCATTCGTACCAAAATTTTTTGATCTTCTACTTCATACTTCTTGAAATTTTCTGGTACTTCAAACAATGATTCCTCCTCTTCTCGTTTCACTGCTTTTCGTTTCTTTTTCTTTTGACCTCCTTCACTTCCATCCTTTGAATTTACAATTTTAATACTTGTGAGAGGTTCTTCTTCTTTTTGGGTTAACACTCATATGTCTTCTAAATAGTGCTCCTCTGAGTCAAAGTAAGCATCCATCACAATGGATTCTAGATCATCGTTATTCTCTTCTTCTTCTATGACCTCACTAGGATCACACTCTTCTAGCAAGGGTTGACACATGAACAAGGAGATATCATAACCCTCCTCATCACAATGAGGTGTCCACTGTTCTTCATTGACAGCAATGTCCATGGTGGCCAAAATTTCTGCCCAACCATGAGGCTCAAATTCCTCAGATATAGGCTAGGTCTTTAACTGGTCTTTCTCCTTGAGAAGTTCCTTCTTCTCTCACTTTTAGGCATTTTTTCTCTTCCTTTGCAAACTTGCACATCCACAAATGAGTATCTTCATGTAGCCAGGATGGGTCAGGAGAACTTCCAGAATGCACAGAGATAGAATCTTCTTTTTCTTTGTGAATAGGATTCCATTGTAGGGGTGGTACATCTCTGAAGATATAATCCTTCAAGTTGACCTTGGTGGTGACCCCTAAGTGCTGCAAGTACAAGGAGTTGGTTCCGCAATCCTGTAATATTTGCAATTGTCATAGGAATGGTCTCCCTAGGATTATCTCATAGGCATTATTTTTCTCAAAGTCACATATAGCAAAGGTGTGTTCAAACTCTACACCACAAGTGGTTAGAGCTATCCCTTCGAGCAATCCTAGAGGTCTTTCAAAATGATCGTCTGCCATTTGAAGCTTCATTCTAGTTGGTCTTAATGTGGGCTTGCCCCATCGCTTCCACAAGGAGGTGGTTGCAATAGCAACACCAGCACCTGAATCTACGATTGCTTTGGTTGTGTAACCTTGGTAGGTGATTAGAAGATAAGTATTACCTTCTTCACCTTCACTCATGTCTCCTATTTTATCGAGAGGTATCTCTGGAACTTTTTGCTTAGAGCCTACTTTTGGCACATTGGAATCAAGTTCTAGAACCTGATCCTTCACATGATTCCATAGCTCAGGTTTTCCTTTGAGTAGCTCTTCTACAGTGAGATGGCACTAAACCTTAGTGTTCTTCACGACATCAGTGTTTCTTGGAACCACTGAGTCTTCATTTCTTACCAGTATTGTGGGAGATCTAATTTGGAGAGATTCGGTCTCCCATGGGCTTGTGAATTGTGGCAACTCTTGCAAAGAATTAGATTCAAAATCTAATCTTTCATCTTCTTGTTGCTCTGCTTGATCTCCATAGATAGAGGGAATGTCTTTGGGAAATTGATCATGAAGGTCATCAATTATAGGAATAGGAGGGGGATTACCCTTCTCCTTGGCCCATTTCTCCTCTTGTATTTCCCGCAAGAACTCTTGAGAGTCTTGTTGAATTGAAAGAGGTGCTCCCTCATCCACGGAATCAAGAACATAAGCTTTCGTTGGTGGTGAGCTTTCTCTTTCAACTACTGGTCGAGCCTATGGAGGTAAAGAAACCTGGGGCTTGTTTACCAGCTGCTCTAATCTTTCTAGTAAACCCTAGAAATGCAAATCTGGTTTGACAGAGTTGGTCTGATTGAACTTTTGACTCGTCTCAAGCATAGCTTGAGCTACTTCTACCATTTTCATGCACATTTTTGTCTGTTCAATCTCTAAGTCTGCTCTAGGGTAACTCTTGTCCAGGTTTGCAACTGTTGGCCCTTCTTGAAGTCGAGCCTGGTAGGCCTTGAACATCATGTCCAAGTCTTCTGGGGTTGGATCTGCAAGAACATACCCTGATTGCGGTCTATTTACAATGGGTGGTGGGGTGGGATGAGGTGGTGTGGATGGAGCTTCGGCATGTGAGGGGCTTTGAGATGCAATGTCTTCTATTTTTGTTTTGGCGTCTTTCAGGCTTTCTTCTATTTCAGATAACTTTTTATTCCACTTATGATTGGTTCTCTCCCTGGTATCCTTCCAAGTTCTTGTTTTTCTCTTACTCGGCTCTCTTGATTCACTTGACTCTGATTGTTCACTTGGTTTATCCTGGTTTACAGCTTGTGCCCTAGTAACTGCATGTACAGGAGCCACATTACTGTTACTTGCACTTGAATGTGCCACTAAGCCTACCACATTGATGGGTGTAACCTTGGGTGCACTAGAGGGATTCCTAGGACACTCTCTAGGGAGATGTTCTTTGCCACACTCAGGACAAAAGCCTTGTATTGTGATGTTTTGTCCTTGTCCTGAAGTGAGTGAGTGGGGACATTCACGAATGAAATGGTCACCCTCACATCTAAAACATGGTCCTCTAGGGGCTTGTGGTCTTACTTGTCTCGCTTGGGGCCTGGGGTTGGGATTCATATACATGACATTGGAGTATTCTGGCTCCCAATTTTGTTCCATAGTTGGTGCCTCATATTGATATGAATGGTCACTATGCTCAAGAGACTCTGTTTAATAACCATGTGGACTACCTTCATGGGAGTAGTCTGAACTATGAGCATGAGAATCATTTTCTGAGACCAATGGGGTTAGTGGCACCAATGCTCTATTAAGGTTCTCCTCTGCCACAGCATACTCAACTGGAATCACATTGGTAGGAGCTGGTGGTTGGTTTCCTAGGACTGGTTGTGGCCTATATGGTGCCTGATATTACTGTTGCGGCCTATAATATGGTTATTGGTATTGATTTTGATACCTCCCCTGCTGGTATGGTTGCTCATATGTTTGTCTAACAGCCTGCCTATTGTATGGGCAATCTTGAGCCGTATGGTTTGTGTATTTTCTCTCAATAGTGCAATATGGAGCGTTAGAGTTTTGTTGGGGTTGAGCCATCATTGGGCAGACATTAGCCATGTGATCTCCTCCGCATGTATAACATCGCTTCAATGGGGTGACCCTTGGCATTTGTCTATTTTGAACTCCTAGCTTTTTGGCAACCTGCTCAACTATCTCACCTATCTCATTGGAGGCTCTAGAGGTATGACTAGTAGAACTATCAGAATCCTTGTAGAGTTTGGACAGTCCTAACTCTTCACCCAAGTTGTATTCTATGTCAATGCACATCTGCACACACTCTTCTATGGATCTAGGATCTTTCAAGTACACGTATGATCTTAACTTGGTGCTCAGTAAGCCATCTAAAAACAAGGCCACTTGTTTGGCCGTTGTGGGTAATTCTGGCACAGGGCATCTTTCTAGGTACTGTCTGAACCATCTTCCTACAAGCCACACTGTTTCTTGAGGTGTCTGCTTGAAGCTATGGATCAAGGATGATGTGTTATGTCTGATGCCACTCTTGGAAAATTCTACAATGAACTCCTCTAGCAGCTGACCTATCTCTCTATAGTTGCGAGTGTTTAGAGGTTGAAACCAAGCTAAGGCAGTACCCTTGAGAGCCAAACCAAATGCCTCAAACTGGGTGAACAAGTCCTCAACCTGTTCTGCTCTTAGCACTTGTTTGAACTCAGCCACATGATCATAAGGGTCTCCGAATCCATCAAAATAGTTCTTCATTGCCTTGACGAATTGAGAGGGCCTAAGGGTTCTTGAGTGCTCTCGTTGTGTAGGTAATAAAAACTAATGTTCATCTCTTTGATGCCTATGTGCTCGGTGTCTCTCTCTTTCAGGTCTTTCACCCTCATGTCCTGATACAGTGTTTGCAAAGCTTACCTCAAGTCTCTCTCTAGTTCTTTCCCTCTGGGTTTCATGAGCCTTGGATGATCCTACTCCTTGGAGACCTTGGGAAACATTAGATATTGGTGGAGGGAAAATTGATTCACCCTGCCAAGTGTATGCATGCCTATCATGCTTTGTTACCAAGAATATTTTCTCCGATGTGTTATCTAGATAGACCACTTTACCTAGTATCTCAAGATCTTTGAACTCATAGATGGTGACTGTTGGGCTAGGTTGATCTAGCTTGAATTTCCAAAAGGCTTCCTCTGTTTCTCTATTCAAGAATAGTTATATGCTTTTGTTGTCTTGAGGAATCCACTCTGGAGTGAGCACTTTGGTCAAAATAGATCTTCCTCTCGGAGTCTTGGGTTCTCGTCCTAGGTCTCCTTGCTCTAGGTCCCCTAGCTCGTTCTTAGGAATGATGTTTCCAAACTCATTTATCCTGTCTGGTAAGCTGGTAACCACATACATGGTTCCTTCCTTATCGATATATGAACCCTCTTTGAACTTGACCACGGGGTGTTCAAGTCCAAAGGGTTGGTCTGGATTTTTGAGTTGGACCACTGATCGCCTCAGACCATCCTTATAGATGTGAGCACCTAATTGGTTGGTCCTGATATACTCCGATTGCGTCTTACAGGGACCTTCTGGTGTTTGTAAATAAGTAATGCCTGAACTACGTGTGGGTCTCTCCATGTTGAAGGACATTTCTGAGTCACTGGTTTCGGAACTTAGTGTGTAGGGATAACCACTTAGCTGTTGTGCCCAAGACTTAGCTGTATGGTTGACATTGGCCTTAGATGATCTAATGCTTTGTCTATCCTTGCCTAGGTGTCTACCAGATCTCAGGTTCATAAGCTTTGTCTTCTGGTTCAAAATTTCCCCTTTGTATTGCTCAAAATCCCTTGGAACTCCTTGGTTTCCTTGTCCACAACAAACGGATTTCATATGAGAAAGTTATGCCATTTCAGGGTTCTGGGGGTTAAAATAGGGAAACAGGATCTTCTGGGAGCTCAGAACAAGCGATACGATACCAAATTTTCACGATACGATACCTTTGTTTTACACGATACCACTTCAGACGATACCACCTCAAATGATATGATACTGCTATCCAGACGATACGATACTGGAAATGGCCACGATACGATACCTCTGATTTGCACGATATGATACCAACCTCACGATACGATACCGCTCAGTAGACGATACGATACCACTTGACCTAACGTGATACGATACCAAAAATTGAACGATATGATACTGAAGTAAGTCACGATACGATACTAACTCTTTGAGCGATATGATACCAAAGGATCTGACGATACAATACCAAAACATGAGGCGATACGATACCGAGTTGGCGATACGATACTGAGTTGGTGATACGATACCAACTTGGCTGACGATACGATACCAATGATGCACGCGATACGATACTGGTCATTTTCAATGATACGATACCGTGACCAATATGATATGATACTAGGTGGACCACAATACGATACCACCGGGGTGACCGCGATTGCAATACCAGCACTTGACGATACGATACCAGAATGGTATCGCAATACCTCAAGTGGGTGAGCACGATACGATACCTCGACAAGTATCGCAATACACGGGAGTTCCGGTATCGCGATACCAACACTCAACCGGACATGATACTTGGAGTTTTTGACACAAAAAATTTTATAGATATGTGTACCTTATGTTCTCCTTGTCCTTCCTATGTGCTTGTAGGTGCAAAGTCTATCTCCAAACCGGCGATACCAGACGTTGTTGCTCTCATGCCGTGATACTGTGAATCAAATTTTTGATGTTTTGAGAGTGTTTCAAGAGTGTTTCTTCAATGTTTTTAGCTCTCAACTCCTCCTGTGCTTCTTTCTCACAGCCACGAGTAAAAAATGAGTGAATGTACTGTTGAAAATTGAAAAAAAAAAACAGAGAATATGAAGATGGGAGAAGATGGTGATGATGATGATGATGATGATGAAGGAGAAGAAAAACTCAGAACCTGAACTAAAAATGGTGATCTTTTTACCTTCCAACGTCGCTACTCTACTTCTTACCATCACACGCTCGTCCTCCAAGCTCTCTCCCCGGCAACGGTGCCAAATTTGGTGTCACTCTAGCACAATGGCAAGTACCAATGTGAGGAGATTCACCTCATAAATGTCAATCCGTGGAGACATGAGGACCGGTATGAAGACCGTGAGCAAGTGATGGCACAAGTGCATAAGCGAAAGCACACAAGCATGCACACACATACACACACACGTGCACAAGGTAAGAGCAAAGAGTGGAACAATGGAAAGCTTCGATTACAAAATAAATTTCTTACAAAGCTCAAATCTACAACAATCTAACCTCAAAAATGAGCTCTCCAGCCCTTTTTATAGTTTTTTGAGTGGTTTTGGCCCTGTCCAGACCTAGTGTTTGGCCTAGTTAAAAAATAGGTTCTAGGGCTTATTTGGGGGCTCAAACGGAGTCTAAAAATTATGAAAATTGGTAGGATGATAGTTCTAGTACTCCTCAAGCTTGAGGACTCCTCGGCTTGAACAAAATGGAGTTGCAAAAATGGGAAATGGTATTTACAATGGTTTTTAGTGATAAGAATCACTATAGGGATTTGTTCTTAAAATTTGACATGTGCTTCTTGGAGCTCCCTACATGCTCCTTCTTCTTGTGTGTCCACTTCCTTGATGTGCTTCTATCTTAGAGATTTGAGAAAATCGTGATTCTCTGAATTTTGGATTTTGAGAAAATCATGATTCTTTGGACTTAGAGATTTGAGAAAATCACAATTCTCTACATTTTGGATTTTGAGAAAATAATGATTCTCTGCATTTTGGAATTTGAGAAAATCACGATCCTTGGCTTTTAGATTTTGAGAAAATTGCGATTCTCTGGACTTGACATTTGCGAAAATCACGATTCCTTGGACTCGGCATTTGAGAAAATTGTGATTTCTTGGACTTGACATTTGAGAAAATTGCGATTTCCTAGACTTGGCATTTGATAAAATCGTAATTTCTTGGACTTGGCATTTGAGAAAATCTTGATTTCTTGGACTTGGCATTTGAGAAAATTACGATTCCCTGGACTTAGTGATTTTGAGAAAATCGCGATTTCATGGACTTAGTGGTTTTGAGAAAATCGTGATTCCCTAGACTTGGCATTTGAGAAAATTGTGATTACTTGGCCTTGGCATTTGAGAAATTCATGATTCTATGCTTGGTGATTTTGAGAAATTTGTGATTCCTTGGACTAGGCATTTGAGAAATTCGTGATTCTCTGCTTGGTGATTTTGAGAAAGTCATGATTTCCTAAACTTAAAGATTTGAGAAATTCACGATTCTCTGCTTGGTAGATTTTGAGAAAGTCACGATTCTTTGGATTATGGATTTTGAGAGAATCACAATTCTGTGGTTGTTGCACTTGTAAAAAAACACGACTTTTTGGCTCCTTGATTTGCAAAAAATCACGATTCTTTGAGAGGTCCTATTTGCCTGTTTTGATCCCCAAAATCCTGATTGGACATAACTTTCTCATACGAACTCTGTTTTGAGTGATTTTGAGCTCTTTGGAAAGCTCGTTGAGAATCCTACATAAACCTCAATGGCTTTTGTAAAAATCATATGTTCCATTATAAATATGGTATTCTGAAGTTTACCCTCAAGTGGGAGCAAGAATTTAGGAAGCTCTAGAAATTTTTTCAAAAATATAAGGGGGAAAAGTATGTCTTGGAGATACGTGAATGCAAGTGGTCTATCAAAACTATTAAGTCTAAACCTTGATCTAACTATGGGATTTTTATAGGTGTATTAAGAGCATTCAAAGGAGTTCATAGCTAGGCAAAGTGCAGCACAAAGCGAGGATTGGAGAGCACAATTATTGGACATCATAGGATTTTTTTTGGAGCATCAAACTTGAGGTTGGAATCATTCTTAAACCCCTTTGTCGATTCTCAGCTTAAGCTAAATACAACTAGTGATACTAATTAATTAGGGTGACAATAAGCATGACATAAGTCCAAGAAAACCTTAATTTCTCAGGTTCAAGCTAAGATTATACGAGAGAAACCTATAAAAGAATAAGTAACTGTTACAAAAGAACTTTGCAAAACGATTGTACTTGGGAAAATTGGGATTAATAGATGAAGCTTATGAACCTAAGATTAGGTATGCACCTAGGCCAAGATAGACAAAGCATCAGATCATTTGAAGCTAGTGTCAATCACACAGCTAGGTCATGGGCACAACAACTAAGTGATTATCCCTACATACTAAGCTCGGAAACAAGTGATTCAGAAATGTCTTTTCGCATGGAAAGACCTATAAGTAGCTCAGGAAATGCCTATTGGATGGCTTGAGGTGATCAGTTGTCCAACTCAAAAATCCTTACCAATCCTTTGGACTTGAACACCCAGTGGTTAAATTCGAAGATGGTTCTTACATTGATAAGCAAGAAACCATGTACGTGGTTACTAGCTTACCAGATAGGACATATGAGTTTTGAAATATCATTCTCGAGAACGAGATAGAAGACCTAGAGCAAGGAGACCTAGGACAAGAACCGAAGACTCCTCGAAGCAAATCTATCTTTACTAGAGTGATAACACCAGAGTGGGTTCCCCAAGACAACAAAAGCATAGAACTATTTTTGAATAGAGAAATAGAGGAAGCTTTTTGGAGATACAAGCTAGATCAACTTAGCAAAATAAACAGAGTCACCATCTACGAGTTCAAAGATCCTGAGATACTAGGCAAAGTTGTCTATCTGGATAACACGCTGAAGAGAATGTTAACAGAGCATGATAGGCATACACTTGGCAGGGTGAATTGATTTTCCCTCGAGATCTAATGTTTCACATGGCCTCCAAGGTGTAGGATCAGCCAAGGCTCATGAAACCCAAAGGGAAAGGGCTAGAGAGAGACTTGAGGTAAGTTTTGCACACACAGTGGGCAGAGATAGATCAGGATTTGAAAATGAAAGATCTGAAAGAGAGAGACATAGGGCACATAGTCATCAAAGAGATGAACATGATCTTCCATTGTCTAGACCCCGAGAGCACCCAAGAACCCTTAAACCGTCTCAAGTGGTCAAGGCAATGAAGAACTAATTTTATGGTTCAGGAGATCCTTATGATCATGTGGTCGAGTTCAAACAAGTGTTAAGAGCTGAACAGGTCGAGGACTTATTCACTCAGTTTGAGGCATTTGGTTTGACTCTCAAGGATACTGGCTTAGCTTGGTTTCAACCCTTGAACAGTCACAATTATCGAGACATAGGTCAATTGCTAGAAGAATTCATTGTAGTATTCTCCAAGAGTGGCATCAGGCATAACACATCATCCTTGATCCACAGCTTCAACGAGACACCTCAAGAAATAGTGTGACTTGTAAGAAGACGGTTCAGATAGTACTGAGAAAGATGCCCTGTGCAAAAGCTACCCACACCGGCCAAACAAGTGGCCTTGTTTTTAGATGGCTTACTAAGCACTAAGTTAAGATCATATGTGTACTTGAAAGAGCCTAGATCCATAGAAGAGTGTATGCAGATGTGCATTGACATAGAAGACAACTTGGGCAAGGAGTTAAAATTGTCCAGACCCTATAAGGATTCTGAAAGTTCTACTAGTCATACTTCTAGAACCTCTACTGAGATAGATGATATAGCTGAGCAGGTTGCCAAGAATCTAGGAGTTCAAAATAGAAGAACACCAAGAGTCACCTCATTGAAGCAGTGTTACAACTTAGGAGGATACCTTTTCCAAGGCTTAGTAGAAAGATTAGAGCAGTTGGTAAAGAAACCACAGGTTTCTTTACCTCCACCTCAACCAGTTGTTGAAAGAGAATGTTCACCACCAATGGAAGTTAATTATGTTCCTGATTCCATGGATGACGAAACACCTCTTTCAATTCAACAGTACTCTCAAAAGTTCTTGCAAGAAATACAAGAAGAGAAATGGGCCAAGGAGAAGGATAATTCCCCTCCTATTCTTGAAATTGATGATCTTCATGATCAATTTCCCCAAGACATTCCATCTATTTATGGAGATCAAGGAGAGCAACAAGAAGATGAAAGATTAGATTTTGAATCTAATTCTTTACAAGAGTTGCCACAATTCATAGGCTCATGGGAATCTAAATCTCTTCATATCAGAGATCCCACAATACTGGTAAGAAATGAAGACTCAGTGGTTCCAAGAAACACTGGAGTTGTGAAGAACACTAAGGTTTAGTGTCATCTCACTTTAGAAGAGCTACTCAAAGTAAAACTTGAGCTATGGAAACATGTGGTGAATCAGCTTCCAGAACTTGGTTCCAATATGTCAAAAGCATGCTCTAAGCAGAAAGTACCAGAGATACCTTTAGAAAAAATAGGAGACATGAGTGAAGGTGAAGAAGCTAATACTTATCTTCCAATCACTTACCAAGGTTACACAAACAAAGCTATCTTAGATTCAGGTGCTATGTTGCAATTGCAACCACCTCTTTGTGGAAACAATGGGTCAAAGCCACATTGAGACCAACTAGAATGAAGCTTCAAATGGCTAACAGCCATATCAAAAGACCTCTAGGATTGCTAGAAGGGGTAACTCTAACCACCTGTGGTGTAGAGTTTCAACACACCTTTTCTATATGTGACTTTGGGAAAAATAACATCTATGAGATGATCCTAGGAAGACCCTTCCTACGACAACTGCAAATAGTACAAGATTGGGGAACCAACTCCTTGTAGTTGCAACATTTAGGGGTCACCACCAAGGTCAATCTAAAGGATTATACATTTAGAAATGTACCCCCCCTATAGTGGAATCGTATCCACAAGGTGCAAGAGGATTCAATCTCTTTGCATTCTAAAGGTTCTTCTGATCCATCATGGATGCATGAAGATACTCATTTGTGGATGTGCAAAGTCATAGAGGAAGAGGAAAGACGGTTAAAAGCAAGAGAAGAAGGAACTTCTCAAGGGGATATACCGGTTAGAGACCCAGCCTACACACAGATGATCTTTCCATATGAGGAATTTGAGCCTCATGGTTGAGCAGAAATCCTAGCCACCATGGACATTGTTGTCAATGAAGAACAGTGGACACCTCATTGTGATGAGGTAGGCTATGATATCTCCATGTTCATGTATGAGCCCTTGCTAGAAGAGTGTGACCCTAGTGGTGGCATAGAATAAGAGGAGAATGACAATGACCTAGAGTCCCTTGTGATGGATAGTTGCTTTGACTCAGAGGAGCACTATCTAGAGAATTTAGGAGTATATACCCAAAAAGAAGAAGAACCCCTCACAAGCATTAAGATGGTAAATTCAAGGGAGGAAGGTGATGGCAGTCAAAAGAAAAAGAAAAGAAAAGCAATGAAACAAGAAGAGGAGGAATCATTGTTCGAGGTACCAAAAAAAATCAAGAAATATGAAGTTGAAGACCAAAAAATTTTAGTAAGAATGCCTAAGAGAGAGGCCATTACAGGAGAAGCATATGACAATAAAGAAAAGACCAAAAAAATTGTAGTAACCATTGAAGGGAACGAAGAGCGATGTATGTACATAGGAGAAGACCTAAGTGTAGAAGAAGAAGTAGAGCTTGTAGCTTTATTAAGGGAATATAGGGATGTGTTTGCATGGACCTATAGAGACTTAAAGGGGGTGGATACAGCAATATGTTCTCATATGATCCCCATGAAGATTGATGCCAAACCCACCAAACAGAAGCCCTACACATATAATGACACTTACACAACAAAAATAAAAGAACAAATTGATAGGATGATTGAAGTTGGATTCATCTATAAGATTGAACATATTGAATATGTGTCGCCCATTATCATGGTTCCCAAAAAGAACGCAAGTGTGTATTAACCTTAAAAAAGTTAATGCCGCTATGATCAAAGATAGCTATCCGCTTTCAATCACTGAACATTTATTGGATCGTGTTGTAGGCAAGGAAGTTTATAGCTTCCTTGATGGATTTTTAGGTTACAACCAAGTAGCCATTGCCCCAAAAGATCAACACAAGACGGCCTTTGCCACAGAGTGGGGAATCTTTGCATTTCGTGTAATGCCATTTGGACTCACAAATGCACCTACAACATTCCAAAGGCTCATGTGTCATGTGTTCAAAGAGTTCTTGCGAAAGATCTCAGAACTATACGTGGATGATTTATGTGTTCATTCCCAAGAAAGAAGACTCCACATCCCTGAGCTCAGATAGATCTTCAACTAGTGTAGAGAATATCAAGTGTGTCTTGATGGAGAGTGTTAATCTCCAAAAGAACAAGTTAACCTTGAATTTAGATCACCTCTATATCAAGATCAACTTTAGACTCCACCTAATTTAGAGAATCTTCACCAAATTATCAGAAAATTGATTATTCTGAAAATTTCAGTTTCTTCAGAAAAGTCTACTGCAGATTAGTCACTCATTGACTAATCAATCCTGTAAAGTTTTTGATAAAACTTTGCACAACACTTTGCCTTAAGGTTGCGCAACTTTGCCAAGTTAAATCTCTCAAAAAGATTAAGTACACACTGAGAAATGTGTGAAACACTTTACCTATGTCTGAAAGTGCTTCTCTGCAATGGCGACTTTGACACCTGCAACTTCTTAGCACTGGTTCTCCCAACTCTGAACCCGTTTGATCAAGATCTTTTAGCCATAGATAGCTTACCTTCCAACTTAGATTTTAAGCCCTCATTTGTGTAAAACTTTACACTATAGACTGAGCAATGATCATTTCATTGAAGATGAAATGTGCACCAGATTTTACGACTCTTAGAACATTCTTACATATGAATGTTCCTAATCAAAATTCTCTCAGCCTGATTACAATTAACCTCTCAAATTCTAGCCATAGATAGATTAGCTATGGACTTAGACACGTGCAGAAGGATTTCTCAAAAGATTAAGCACAGAAGGAGCAGACAGCAAAATATCGGGCGCAAAATTTTTCGATTTCTCAGAAAATTTACATCTAAGTGAGGATGGACAATTCACTCACTCTTCATGTGTCTAATGACACTAATTTCTCTCTCCTTATTCTCAAATCTCTTCTGCTCTATTTGCCCGACATTTTCCAACATATTTATAGATGAATATATACAAGTGTATGACTAGACAAAGGTATATGTCAGCTAATGTACATATGTGTACATGTCTTTGGATTTTCTGAATATGTCCTTCCTTCAACCATCTGACTTTGTTTTCTTCTTGACTCCTTGACTTCATTCCTCCATAATTCTTCAATTGATGATTGTCATGCACCAACAGCTCCCCCTCAATCATTAATTGAGGTTCTTCTCTATCTTCTTGATTCCTGCCATATCCTTGAATCTTTGTAGTTTTGGTCCATCTAGACTTTTAGTCATCATATCTGCAACTTGATCTTTTGTGGGAGTGTGTATGACTTCAATCTCTTTCTCAATGACCTTCTCTCTCAGAAAATGATACTGTATTTCAATATGCTTAGTTCTAGCATGAAATACAGGATTAGCTGCCAAGTATAATGAACTCATATTGTCTCCACAAATAATAGGAGTACTCTGAATCACATCAAAAACTTTCAAAAGTGTCTTTAGCCATATTACCTCTTTTGCAGCTTCCACCATACCTTTATATTCTGCCTCTGTAGATGACAAAGCAACTGTATGTTGCTTCTTGGAACACCATGAAATCAATTTGTCTCCTACATAGCACAAGTATCCATGTGTTGATCTTCTATCATCCACATTACCTGCCCAATCTGCATCACTATATATCTTGATTCTTGTATCTGAAGTAAACCCATAGTACAACCCTTCTCTGAGTGTACCCTTGATGTACCTAAGTACTCTTTGTCCTGCAATCCAATGTTCCTTTCTAGGACAATGCATGAATTGTGAAAGCACACCAACTGCATATGACAAGTCAGGCCTTGTCAATGTAGCATAAATCAAGCTACCAACCAAACTTTGATAAAGTTTCATATCTCTCAACTCTTCTCCTCCAAACCTAGACAATTTATGGTTCACTTCCAAAGGTGTAGGTGCAACCCTGCAATCTTCCATTTTAAATTTGGTTAGCAAATTTTTAAGATACCTTTCTTGGGTCACATAAACTCCATGTTGAGTATAAGAGATCTCCATTCCCAAGAAGAATGATAGGTTCCCCAAATCACTGATTTTGAACTCTTTCTCCATCTGCTTCTTGATCATTTGTATCCCCTTATCATCTGTTCCTGTAAGTATTATGTCATCAACATAAATACACACATAAATGAATCCATTTTCACTTGCTTTGACTAGCAAGCTACTATCTGCCTTTGATGCTTGGAAATCAAGATCATTCAAGAATTTTACAAGCCTATAATTCCAAGCCCTTGGGGCTTGCTTCAACCCATACAAAGCTCTCTTGAGCTTACATACATAATTTGGACTCACTTGATCTTTGAACCCATCTGGTTGCTCCATGTAGACTTCATCTGAAATGTAACCATTTAAGAAGGCATTTTTAACATCTAATTGAGACAACTTCCAACCTTTACAAGCAGCAATTGCAATGAGTGTCCTGATGGTTGTCATCTTTGCCACAGGACTATAAGTCTCATCATAGTCCACTCCATATGTCTGTGCATATCCTTCCACAACAAGTCTAGCTTTGTATCTAGACACACTTCCATCTGCAAATCTTTTAGTCTTGTAAACCCACTTACAACCAATGATTTTCTGACTATTAGGTTTAGGAACCAAATCCCATGTTTGATTCTCTATCAATGCATCATACTCCTCTTGCATAGCATCTTCCCAATTCTTCTTCCCTTTGGCTTCTTCATATGTAGAAGGGTCTTCATCTGCTTTTACCAAATAAGCATAATCTTTAGTAGTCAAGAATGAAGTGTCATAGCTATACCTTGTAGGTTGCCATTTGTGCCTAGATGATCTCCTAACTTCTGCACTTCTTGAGGTCTCTGGTTCATCACATTCTGGATCAAACCTTGGCCTCTCTTCAACTTCAATCTGCACTTCATTACTCTCACTTTCATCAAGTAATTGAATCTTTGCTTTACCTTTCCTTTGTTCCACTACTTCTTCATCATCTGCATGTACATTATATTTACCTGCATACCAAGTACCTTGCTCATCAAATGTAACATCCTTGGATACAATAAATTGCTTTGTGGATGGACTCCACAACCTGTATCCCATTTGCTTATCATCATAACCAATGAATACATACTTCTCTGCCTTAGGCTCCAACTTATGCCTCAATTGAGATGGCACATATGCATATGCCAAGCATCCAAATATTCTGCAATGATCCAAGGTAGGTTTCTTACCCCACCAAGCTTCATATGGTGTCATACCCTGCAAAGCTTTACAAGGCAATCTATTAACCAAATATGTAGCTGTATTAACAGCCTCAGCCCACAAATAATTTGGGCAATTCTTCTCTTTCATCATGGACCTTGCAAACTCAACAAGAGTCCTATTTCTTCTTTCTGCTACCCCATTTTGTTGAGGAGAGTACCTGCAAGTAACTTCTCTCTTTATACCTGCATTCCACAAATAATCATTGAACTCATTTGAAAAATACTCTCCCCCTCCATCTGACCTTAGTCTCCTCAATTTTTGACCTGTAATCCTTTCTGCATATGCATGATAGTGTTTAAATGTATTAAACACATCTGACTTTTCCTTAATCACATAAATTGTGATCCACCTGGTAGCATCATCAACATATATGACATAATATCTTGAACCATTTATACTAAAGTCCTTTGAAGGACCCCACACATCTGTATGCACCAATTCAAGTCTTTCTGAATACATAAACCCATGCTTGGAATAGGATTGCTTATGAGCCTTACCTAATTGACATGCCTCACATCTGTATGTCATGTGTTGACCTGCAATGTTAGGCATTCCAAGCACTGAATCATTGTTAATCATTTCTTTGATACCTCTTTCATTAAAGTGTCCAAGTCTTTTGTGCCAAAGATCCAATTCTGACACCTTCTGCTCTCCATATGTGAACATAGCATGTCCAACATTTCCTTGTACCTTCAATGTGAAAAGCCTTCCTTCTTTCTTTCCTGCAATAACTTGTTTATACCCTTGACTAGGGTCTTCCACATAAACTCCATCATTGGTAAACCTTACCTCTTAACCTTTTTCCACAATTTGACCTACACTGATCAAATTCTTTGGAATTGTGGGAACATAAAGTACCTTACTCAGAAGAGTGCTCCCATTCTTAGCTTTGACTGAACCAATTGACTTTACCTTATGCTTTGTATTATCACCTGTCTGCACTGTATGATTAATTGCATTGTGATCTAGGTCAGTCATCAAAGCAATATTTCCACTCAAATGATTACTACATCCTGAATCAATATAAAACACTCTCATGTCCTCATGTGAGGTTTCACATGTATTCATAATGAGAGTTGAGTCCTCCTTTTGATCTAATGCATAATTGTAGTAGGTGTTATTATAGGATTGACTTTGGAAGTTTCTTCCACCACCTCTTCCAAAAGAATTTCTACCACCTCTACCTCTGAAATTTCCTCTCTGAAATCTACCACCTCTTGCTCTTTGATTAAAGTTCTGATAATTACCATTGTTTTGATTATTGTGCCAACAATCATGAGATAGATGATTGGTCTTACCACATATCCAACAAGCTCTTGCAATATCTTTGTTGTTTCTGCCTCTTCCTCTACTTCTGCCATTTCCTCTTCCTCTTATGAAGTTTGCTTGGTTTGATGTACCTTCTTCTTCACCTGATTGTTGCTTTCCTTTGTTGGCTTTCTTCTTGTCTTTAGAATACATTGCATGACCTGCACTCTTATCAACATCTCCTGTGATATCATTCTCAAAAGTTAGCATATGACCTAACAATTGATTCAAATCAGGAGTAAAATGATCTAATGAAAGTTCTGTAGATAAAATGAAAGGCTTCCACTTCTCATCTCCTCTTAGCCCTGTGAGTATTTGTCTTACCAATTTGTCTTCTTCAATATCTTCATCAACTGCACCTAAAGAATCTGCAATGTCCTTCATCTTTGTCACATAATCAGAAATTGATTGTGAAGCCTTCTTCTTGAAGGTAGTAAACTCTGCCCATAGTGAAGCCTTCCTTGATTTGGTTGTATTTTGGAAATGCTCTTCCAAAGCATTCCAAATGTCACAAGCACTTTCAAGTCCTCTAATGTGAGGAAGCAAATAGTCATTGACTGCCATGTAAATGATGCTTCTTGCTTGAGCATCCTTCTTCATCCAATTCTTCAAATCTGCAAGCTCCTCCCTAGTTGGAACACTAGGATCTCTGAATTCTGGCTTTTCTTCATCTCCTGTGATGTATCCTATCAGATCTTTTCTCATAAGATGAGCTTCCATTCTCATAGACCATGCATGATAGTTCTCTCTATCCAATTTTTCAATTTGGAGACTATCTCCCATCTTTACTTCACCTGTAGCTTCAAATCTTTAACCTTTACAGATAATAAATGTACCTTTACTTCGAATGTTGCTCCTTCTGATCCTTTTGATGCTCTTTGTATGTCTTCCTTTGATCTTTCTTCAACCTTTACCCTTCTGCACCTTCAAAATGTAAAGATTTGTACTTTTGCAATAGTCGGAGTCTTCTTCTTCTCAATTTTGACACAACCTGCTCTGATACCACTGATGGAGAGTGTTAATCTCCAAAAGAACAAGTTAACCTTGAATTTAGATCACCTCTATATCAAGATCAACTTTAGACTCCACCTAATTTAGAGAATCTTCACCAAATTATCAGAAAATTGATTATTCTGAAAATTTCAGTTTCTTCAGAAAAGTCTGCTGCAGATTAGTCACTCATTGACTAATCAATCCTGTAAAGTTTTTGATAAAACTTTGCACAACACTTCGCCTTAAGGTTGCGCAACTTTGCCAAGTTACATCTCTCAAAAAGATTAAGTACACACTGAGAAATGTGTGAAACACTTTACCTATGTCTGAAAGTGCTTCTCTGCAATGGCGACTTTGACACCTACAACTTCTTAGCACTGGTTCTCCCAACTCTGAACCCGTTTGATCAAGATCTTTTAGCCATAGATAGCTTACCTTCCAACTTAGATTTTAAGCCCTCATTTGTGTAAAACTTTACACTATAGACTGAGCAATGATCATTTCATTGAAGATGAAATGTGCGCCAGATTTTACGACTCTTAGAACATTCTTACATATGAATGTTCCTAATCAAAATTCTCTCAGCCTGATTACAATTAACCTCTCAAATTCTAGCCATAGATAGATTAGCTATGGACTTAGACACGTGCAGAAGGATTTCTCAAAAGATTAAGCACAGAAGGAGCAGACAGCAAAATATCGGGCGCAAAATTTTTCGATTTCTCAGAAAATTTACATCTAAGTGAGGATGGACAATTCACTCACTCTTCATGTGTCTAATGACACTAATTTCTCTCTCCTTATTCTCAAATCTCTTCTGCTCTATTTGCCCGACATTTTCCAACATATTTATAGATGAATATATACAAGTGTATGACTAGACAAAGGTATATGTCAGCTAATGTACATATGTGTACATGTCTTTGGATTTTCTGAATATGTCCTTCCTTCAACCATCTGACTTTGTTTTCTTCTTGACTCCTTGACTTCATTCCTCCATAATTCTTCAATTGATGATTGTCATGCACCAACATGTCTGAACCCCGAAAAGTGTGTGTTCATGGTACATGAAGGTAAGATCTTAGGTCATATTGTTTCTAAGAATGGAATATCAACAGATGATGACAAAGTCAGAGCCATAGCAAAGTTGGCAAGGCCAACGAATGTTAAAGAGGTACAAGCCTTTATGGGCCATTGTGGATATTACCGCAGGTTTATCCACATGTATGTGATCATAGCTAAACCTCTTTACGCTCTATTGATAAATTTTGAGTGGAACAACGAATGCGATAACTCCTTCAATGAGCTGAAGAGACATTTGTGCACAACACCAATACTGACCACTCTTGATTGGAATAAACCATTCCTTATCCATGTAGATGCATTTTAAGTATGCCGGTCACTAGATGTGAAACCGATCAAAGCTAGTCAAAAAAACTATAAAAAGAGTTAGAAAACTCATTTTTGAGGTTAGCTAGTGTTAGCTTGTATGATTTGAGAAGAGCTTAGAGCTATTTTGAGTTTGTAAGAGTGTTATTGAGCAATAGAGTTTACTTTCAACCTTCCATTGTGTCTTGCTTGTCTCTTCTTGTGTGTGTGTGTATGTGCATCTCTATGCTTCTCACCTTCACTCTCACTACATCTTGCATTCACTATCTTCATATCACTCCTATCTCTTCCGTAGATTGACATTAAAGAGATGGAGCTTATTAACGTGGTGCTTACCATCGTGCTAGAGCAACACCAAATTTGGCACCGTTGTCGGGGATCAAGTCTAGGATGAATGTGTGATGGTAAGAGTATAGAAAGAATTGGTGTTGGAAGGTAAAAATTTCAGTTTTTGTTGTTGTTTTTCAGAAGTTGTTTGTGTTCTTCATCTCCTCTACACTCCTCCTTCACCACCACATCATCTTCTTCCACTCCAAAAAAATCAAAAATTTCACCATATCCACCCATCCTCCTCATTTCCCTCATTTGTGCATGCGAGAGAGAGAAAGAGAGCTTTTGAGTGTGCATCGGTGTGTGTGTTTTTGAGTTTTCTTGTAGGTAGAGTGCTCCAAAACAGTAGGAGAGCTCCAAAAGGTAAAAAACTCAGACTTTCTACCATGTTTTCCATTGGAGTGTTTGACCATCGCAAAGGTCTAACAAAGTCGGTTTTTTTGGTAAGCGAGTATAGCACGGTGTAGGTGACACTTGCACAAACAAGAATCCACAAGTGCATATTGAAAATTTGCATTTTGGTGGACCATCATGATGGGCTCATGCCGTCGCGATTGTTTCACACCATCGCGATTGGCTCACGCCATCACAACGGCTCAGTCGGACCATCGCGACAGTCTCCCCCTTAGTCAATCATTAGCTTAGGCTAAGAACGTCTAGCATTGTGGATTGAATTAGGAATGTGATAGGAATGCATCAAGTCCAAGAGACTTAATTTCTCAAGTTCAAGAATAAGATAAAAGTTTGTGAAACAAAAAACCAAGAACATACGTTTGACGGAGTGAGAATGCAAGTACAAAACAAAAAGTCGATTCCTAACGCATACATTGAAACAAGATGAGAACCTAAAGGAATTAAAAACAAGACAAGTGATTGAATACAAAGAAACATTGACAAACAGAGTGTGTACTAAGTGATTTAGGAAGTACTTTCATGAGCCTTAGATCCAACAAGCATATAGGTAAGTCAGATTGATGAAGCGTTAGTATCAGAAGCAACTGTAGGAACTACTGCATGGTCATGGGCACAACATTTGAATAGTTACCCTTACGAGTTGAGCTCAGATACTAGTGAATCAAAAATGGCTTTTAGCACAGAAAGACCAGAAGGAGGGTTAAGTGTAGCATACTTAGAAAGACCTGAAGGACCCTACAGAACCCAATTAGAATATGTCCGAACCAACCACCTAGGTGCTCGCATCTATGAGGATGGTTTGAGAAGATCAGTGGTGCAATTGCACAACCCTGACCAACCCATTGGATTGGATTGTCCAGTGGTGAAGTTCAAGAGAGATGCTTACCTAGATAAAGAAGGAACGATGTATATCATCAGTAATCAGCCTAATCATCCAATGAGTTTGGTGTTGTAAGTCCTGAGGTGGAAGCAAGAACCCAAGGAAAAGAACCATTAGGAGACGAACCTAGGACACCTAGCGAGAAATTTTTACTGACAAGAGTACTAAGCCTAGAATGGATGCCTCAAGATAATAGAAGCATTGAAGTGTTCCTGAATAAGGACATAGATGAAGCATTATGAAGATACAGAATGGAACAACCTAGTGAGATAGGCTCCATTACCATTTACGAATTCAAGGACCCAGACACACCTAGAAAGGTAGTATATGTAGACAACACCTCAAAACGAGTATTTGTAGTGAGATCATGCGAGACATGCCTATACATGGAGAGGCGAGTTAGTATTCCTCCCATCATGAGCAAATGTAAATGCTAGTCATCATGGTGCTGGGACATCCTCTACCCATGGTACTCACAGAGATAAGAACAAAGAAAGGCCAAAAGTGAGTTTTATGCATCCCATAGGGAGAGATAGACCCACCATGGACACTGTTAGATTAAAACGACAAAGGGAACCAAGAATACCAGGTGGTAGAGATGATTTTCCTCTACCAAGACCACATGAACATCCAAGGATACTAAGACCCACTCAATTATTAAAGTCGATGAAAAATTACTTTGATGGGTCAGGAGATCCCTATGATCATGTTGCCGAATTTAAGCAGGTGTTGCGCGCAGAGCAAGTAGAAGACATGTTCACGCAGTACAATGCATTTGGACTCACATTAAAGAACATGGCTTTAACTTGGTTCCAACCATTGCAACAAAGGCAATTTAGGGATATTCATCACTTGTTAGAGTCATTCATCACATAATTCTCTAAAAGTGGAATCAAACATGATACTTCATCGTTGATTCACAGCTTCAAACAAACCCCTGAAGAAACAGTCAGACTTGCAGGATGTAGGTTTAGAAAATATGTCGAGAGATGCCCAATGCAAGAACTACCCTCACAGGCCAAGCAAGTGTCGTTGTTTTTAGATGGCCTCTTGAGCTCTAAACTATGCACCTATGTATACCTAAAGGAACCTAGAACCTTAGAACAATGTGTATAGATCTGTATAGACAGTGAGGACAACCTAGGAGATGAATTGGAACTTTCAAAAGTCTATAAAGACTCAGATAGCTCATCTCAATCATCCTCAAAACTTTCTAGCTCGATAGAAGACCTAGCAGAAAAAGTGGCCCAAAAGCTAGGAGTTTCTAGCAAACAGATGCCTAGCTTAACAACAAACAAATATTGTTACACCTGTGGTGGTGATCATATGGAAAATGTGTGTCCCAATGTGGCACAACCTCAAGCCAACCCTAGCAGCCAATATTGTACAATTGAGAGATGTTACACGAATCACATAGCCCAAGATTGCCCGTATAACAAACAAGTAGTGTGACAAAACTACCCGCAAGCATACCCCCAACCAGGAAGGTATCAAGGTCAATACAATGCTCAACCTCACTACTATAAGCCTCCATAGAACTATCCTTATCAGGCTCAATAGCGACCTCAACATGTTTTAGCTCAGCAGCCACCCCCACCAGCTAATGTCATCTCAGTCAAGTACACTGCTACATAAGAGAACCTCAATAGGCCTCTAGTGCCTTCTTCACCCCTGATCACTGATAGTGATCTTAATTCTGACAGTTTTGACTCTACCCATGTAGATAGCCCCTCGCATATTTTATAGAGTCACCAGAACATATGGAAACATATCAATATGATAGTCCACCATTGGAACCCGATTGGGAGCCTGACTATGCCAATGTGATGTATGCCAACCCTAACCCACGGCCCCAGTTAAGACAACCAAGACCACGGGGCCCTAGAGGACCGTGCTTTAGGTGCCAGGGAGACCAGTTCATAAAGGATTGCCCACATCCTCCAATAGGAGGACAAGCACAATATTATAACATCCAAGGTTTTTGTGTTGAATGTGGGAAAGAGCATGTTATCAGAGACTGCCCGAAGAACCCTGCTAATGCCTCAAAAGTGATACCCATTAATGTGATAGGTATTGTGCATAACTCAGATGGATCCAACCCTACATACATGCCTATCCAAGCTATAACAAGAGCTCAGGTGATGTTACAAAATCAACAGCCGGATCTTGAAAAAGTAGCCGGAACTAGTAAAGTTGGAGAATCTAGTGGTAGAAAGACAAAATCTTGGAAGGATTCTCGAGAACAAATTAAGAGAAAGTGGAGCAAGAAAATAAGTGAACTAGAGGGAAGTCTCAAGGAATCTAGAGCCAAAATCCTTGAATTGACTTCTCAAGAATCTAATCGAGAGATCCTAACTCAGAGACCCAGATCAGTTCTAGCTACACCCATACCTGAGAATCTAGAGATGATGTTTCAAGCATATCAGGCGAGATTAAAAGAAGGACCCCAGGTAGCTGAAATGAATAAGAACTATCCAAGAGCAAACTTAGAGATCAAGGGAACTAAACTTTGCATGAAGATGGTAGAATTAGCACAAACCATGTTCAAAGCCTCTCGTCATATTAATTGGAACAACATGGCAAAACCTGAGCTACACTTTCAAGGAATATTAGAGATGTTAGAATACTTGATCACTAGCAATGAGAAGAAGAATTTGCAAAGGAACCCTATTATCTCAAAGACACAAGAAAGAAGTGCACCATCCCTGTCTCAATTGCCAAATATCGAGGCCGAAGGCAACCTGTCTTCCATACACAAGTATTCGCAAGGCTTTCTGAGAGAAATCCAAGAAGAGAAATGGAGACGAGAGCAAGAAACGCATCCTCCTATTCAACAAATAGATGACTTACAAGAACAATTTCCCCAAGACATATCCTCTATCTATGACGATGTTGAGGAAGAGCAACTGAGTGAACAGATGGATTTTGAATCTAACTCTTTGCAAGAATTACCTTAGTTCATAGGACCTTGGGAAGCCAAGTCTATCAGCATGAGAGCACCCACTATAATAGTGAGGAATGAAGAATCACTAGTCCCTCAAAACACGAAAGTGATCAAGAACACTAAAGTGCAGTGTCATCTCACTTTAGAAGAATTGTTGAAGGTTAAACCAAAATTGTGGAAGCATGTCGCAAACCAATTCCTTGAGATCACTACTACTCCCTCCCAGATAGGATCACACAAAAAGGTACCAGAGATACCAGTGGAAAGAATTGGAGATGTGAGTGAGGGAGAGGAAGGTAACACTTATCTTCCAATAACCCACAAAGACTACACCACCAAAGCCATCTTAGATTAAGGAGTCGGAGTAGCCATCACTACCACTACTTTATGGAAGCATTGGGGTAAGCCAGCACTAAAACCCACTAGGATGAAGCTACAAATGGCTGATGGACATATAGAAAAGCCATTAGGCTTACTAGAAGGCATATCTCTCATCACTTGTGGTGTAGACTTTGAACATACTTTTGCCATTTGTGATTTTGGGAAAAATCACGCTTACGAGATGATTTTAGGACGACCATTCATGTGTAAGTTGCAAATTGTACAAGATTGGGGAACTAATTCTTTGTACTTGCAACATTTACGAGTAAGCATCAAAGTCAATCTCAAAGACTATTCCCACCATGATGTACCCCCAATACAATGGAATATCATCCATAAGACGCAGGAAGAAACAGAGTCGGCACACTCATTAGCATCAGACCCCTCATGGTTGCACAAAGATACTCATCTATGGATGTGTAAAGTAACCAAACAAGAGGAAGAACAATTAGAAGCCAGGACCTTAGGTTCAAAACAACATCCATGAACACAGGAAGAAACAGAGTCGGCACACTCATTAGCATCAGACCCCTCATGGTTGCACAAAGATACTCATCTATGGATGTGTAAAGTAGACAAACAAGAGGAAGAACCCTTCTGTTCAACAAAAGAGGAATATCTTTATTTTGTAGAAGACAAAACTCCTGAAGCGGATAAGAAAAGTCAAATGAAACAACATGAATTACTCACAGAGAAGGCAGAAAATAAGCAAAAGAAGAGAAAGCAATCACCTAAGTCAAAAGAAGAAGAAGAAGCTCTCATGGAAGTACCCGAGAATTTCAAGAAGTATGAAATAGAAGATAGAAAAATCATGGTACGAATGCCTAAAAGAGAAGCAAGCCTTGGAGAAGCATATGATAATTGAGAGAAAACCAAAAAAATCATAGTAACCATAGAAGAAGGAGAAGAAAAATGTAAATACTGTTGATATACTTAGGTAGTGATGTGTGTGAACACACTAGGACCGCCAGGGCACTTTTTTCCCTCTTTAGGAGGTTTTTTTCCCCCGGCTTGTATATACGCCTATTGCCCTAATGGGCTACTTATCTTTGTACATTCTCTAGTAATACATTCAGTATTGTGTGTTGTGCTCCAAGCTTCTTCTTCTTCCTTGTGTTGTTCGCGTGCTTCTGTAGACGTCTAACTCCAACAATTGGTATCAGAGCAGGTTGTCGCTTCATCTAGGGCAGCGTTGACATTCCTCCGGTTGCAGTCTCAGAATCGCACGAATTTTGGTGAGCATACTCAACGTGTTTTCGAGATCAAAACAGCTTCATTTTGTGGTGCCGAAATCGCGATCTGAGCTTGTTTCGACCTTCGAATGCACTATAGTAGCGCTTGTGCAGGCTATTTCGTCTTTTTGTGCCAAAGGTATATACCAGTTTTTGTTCACCAATATAAGCGTCTTGAAGTACGCTACAGTCTAGCGGAATTTGTCTGGGCAGTTCTATTTAAATTTTTGAGATACAATCAATTTTCTGCATCAAGGTATTTTAGTCACCGGCCATGGCTGAAAGCAGTGATGTATTCCGTATGTTGGCTGTTGAGGATAAGTTGGATGGTACCAACTACCCGTTATGGACTTATATGATGCGACATGTGTTGGTTGCAAAAGGACTATGGAACATTGTGCAGGGTGTCAAAAAACGTCCTATCACACCTGCAATTGTTACAACTGCAGGTACTGAAGTTGATGCAGAAGGTGTCGAAGATGATGATGTTTTGCATATTCCTGTTCGTGCTGCGGTTTTTGCTGCACCTACTGCAGAGCAGATTTGCTAGGATGGCAGAGATGCCCAGGCACATACATTGATAGCTTTGTCTGTCAAACGTGCCATTATTCCTCACATTCGCTCTTGCAGAACAGCTAAGGATGCTTGGGATACACTTACCACATTGTACCAAGCTAGGAATGAGGCTCGTGTTGCTTACCTCCAAAAACAGTTGGAGAGTGAGCACATGAATGAAGGTGATTCTATGGACAGTTTCCTAACGAAGATCAAAGACTTGAAGGAACAGTTGATTTCTGTTGATGAGGTTATACCAGATAGCTCACTTGTGTAGACCGTTCTGAATGGTCTTCCTGATTTATATCAGAGTTTTGCTTCTACTCTTCAGTTGATGATGAAAGGCAATCCGAATGCCTTATCATTTGAGGAGTTAGTCTCTGTTCTATTGCAGGAAGATCAGTCCAGGCAGAACAGGTCCATTATGCGAGTTGCAGATCAAGCCTTCTTGGATAGTCAGAAGGGCAAAGGAAAATGGAGCTCTTCAACTAGTAAGCAGAAATGTGCTAATTATGCATATTCAAAGAAGGAAGATAAAGTTGAGAAGAAATCAGAAAAGTAGAAATTTTTTTGTAAGTACTATAAAGGGAATGATCATATCATAAAGAACTGTCCAAAACTGGCTACTAAAGAGGCAAAGAAGAAAGAGGCTAGAATGGATGTTGCAGAGGTCTCTACACCAAAAACAGAGTCTGTTAATCTTGTGCAGGAAGCAGAATGGGCATTTACTACTGTCTGCAGTTTTGACCCATCTTCTCATGAGCAGTGCATGTCTACAGTAGACTCAGATGTTTGCTATTTTGACAGTGGTGATTTCCACATAGCTTGGCACTTCCTTATCCATGAGTGTCAGCTCCTTGTTTACCGCATCACTCCCAGGGGGGATTTGTTGATATATTTAGGTAGTGATGTGTGTGAACACACTAGGACCACCGGGGCACTTTTTTCCCTCTTTAGGAGGTTTCTTTCCCCCGGCTTGTATATACGTCTATTGCCCTAATGGGCTACTTATCTTTGTACATTCTCTAGTAATACATTCAGTATTGTGTGTTGTGCTCCAAGCTTCTTCTTCTTCCTTGTGTTGTTCGCATGCTTCCGCAGACGTCTAACTCCAACACATACATAGGGCATGATTTGACAAAAGAAGAAGAAGAAGAGACATATCCTTGGATCTACAAGGACTTGAAAGGAGTAGACCCAAATATATGCTCCCATAGAATTCCTATGACTCCAGATGCCAAACCTACTAAGCAGAAACCATACACGTATAACGATAACTATGCTACTAAGATCAAAGAAGAAATCCATTGCTTGATAGAAGCAAGATTCATTTATGAAATTGAGCATACAAAATGGGTATCCCCATTGTAGTCGTGCCCAAGAAGAATGGGAAATTGCATGTGTGTATTAACCTTAAAAAAGTTAATGCCGCCACGATTAGAGACAGTTATCCTCTTCCTATTACGGAACATTTATGGGGGAGAGTTGCAGGCAAGGAACTGGACAGCTTCCTTGATGGATTCTCAGGCTATAACCAAGTATCCATTGCTTCTAAAGATCAGCACAAGACGTCTTTTGCCATAGAATGGGCCATATTTGCATTTAATGTGATGCCATTTGGGTTGACAAATGCACCTGCCACTTTCTAGCAACTCATGTGTCATGTTTTTAAGGAATTCTTACGCAAAAATTTGGAAGTTTATGTGGATGACATATGTACTCATTCGAATATGAGGCACTCATATCCCTTAACTAAGGCAAGTATTTGACAAATGTCGAGAATATCAAGTTTGCTTGAACCGAGAAAAGTGTGTGTTCATGGTCAGGCAAGGTAATATAACATTTGGTTGTGGCTATCCTTTCCTTTGGGGCCACCAAAACTAAGCTCTTTTGTGACAAGATGAGGGATTAGTTGTTCAAAACCTAGATATGCTTCCATTAGTTATAAAAGGCTTCCATCTTTCATCTTCTCTCAATTTGTTGAGAGTATAACACACAAGATCTTCGTCTTCAACTGTTGTGCCAATAGAAGCTAAAGCATCACTTAGCTCCTTAATCTTCAAAGTATATTCAACTATGGATTGACTCGAACTTTTCTTGATTGTGTTCAAGTCATTCTTGAGTTGAAGTTTCCTAGCTTTGGTATTTGTTGAATACATCCTTTCAAGAGCTTCCCAAGCATCCTTAGCTTTCTCTAGATGTTGAATATGCCCTACCATGGCATTAGTAATGACTTGTGAAATGAGGAACATGACTCTCCTATTCCTCTCTTCCCATTCTTTTGCTTGCCTCCTTTGGACTTTGATGGCCGTAGCTTGATTGATTTGAGGTTGAGCATCATCGCCGCTCACAATACCCCACAAGCCTTTGTCCATTAGGTATTTGGTCATTCTAAACTTCCACACGGGATAGTTATCCTTATCCAATTTCTCTACTTGTTGACCCAAGTCAGCCATTGAAGACTATCGAAAACTTTGAGAGTTACCTCGAATAGTTATATTGTCCTTTGCTCTTGCATTTGTGAAGCTCCCCCTTGTTTTGTTGCTCCTCTTTTGCTTTGCTTTAACTCCAACTCTGTTGATGAAGCTTCAACACCAAGTTTGCTCTAATACCAATTGTGGAGAATGAGTTCTCCTATGCGCAACGAAAACGTGTAGTGAACCCTTGTATGTCCAGCACTTAGACAAACAACTCCACCTTAGATAGCTTGTTGCTCTCAACACAAAACTCAAATGGACATGTGCCTTTAGTCAATCAAAGTATACAAAGGGAGATTTCTAACAAGCTATAAATAACTTAATTTGGACAAGTTTTTATTAGGAAATACAATTGTCAAAGATGAACTACCTATCCACACAAGTATGCTAAAGAATTGAACTTCAGTCTCGGAATAATAGATCCCTGAATATATATTCTTTGAGGAAGATATTTGAGACAAAAAAATTGCACACAAATAGCTTTCCAAAAAGCTAAAAATCAAGTAATTTGGATGAGTTTTGGTTAGGAAACTCAACTGACCAAAATAGACCACCTATGCACATAAGTATATTGAAAAACTAGACTTCATTCTCTAATAGATATCTCACAAAATATAAATCCTTTGAATGAAATATTTTGTACAAAGAAAGTACATGAAAAGAGCTTTCCAACAAGCTAAAAATAAAACAATTTGGATACGTTTTGGTTGGGAAACGTAATCGACCAAAATAGACTACCTATCTACACAGATATGCTAAAAAATTAGACTTCATTCTTTGACTGATATCTCACAGAATATATAATATTTGAAGGAGATATTTGCGACAAAGAAAGTACACAAAATAAGCTTTCCAATGAGTGTCCAAATGCAAGAAATCGTTACAGATACACATTCTTTTCCTTTATCTTTATATTTGGTAAATTTATCCAAGCATAGCTCATAAGAAAATGAGCTTGTACATTTATCTTCAACAGGTAGGAGGCATGGAAACCCCTTGCATGGGAGAGGTGGACCTTCCTATCCTCATACACAAAGTGGCCATGGTAGTGAAGCTCCTAGTGTGCCATGATGATGACCTGATAGAACCCCTAATCCTTGGCCAAGATTGGCTATACAATCACTCAGTGCACATAAATCTTAGACAAGGCTCCTTGCAGATCAGGACCTTAGACCAGCAACGAGTGATACCCCTTAACTTCCCTAGCAACACTCTACCTGAGGTATGTAGCCCTAGACCATATGAAATGAATGCAAAGGAGGCCCGGAAGATCTTTGGACAAATCCATCCGCTAAGCACGCTTCCTTCAAAGTCAACCCATGAGAGCTTGGTGATGGATAGTTTCCAGTCAGGAGGATGTCAAGGGATTTTCCCCTAGTCTCGCATCAGTGGTCAGGTGGGTTGCATCAACAGATAGAGGAGCATGATAGCCTTTGGTGTCCATCCTTCCACACTTACTACAAACTGACCTAGATATGTGGTACAGAATGCCTCACTTCCTAATGGGAAGTTTCAAAAGTGTTGGACCTCCCTTATCCAAAGTAGAGTGTCAACCCGATCTCTCACCCCCAATCACAAAGCAGTCAACCACAACTTAAGAACCCAAGCCGATGACCTTACCACGTGACGCAAAGATGGGAGTAGCATCAGCAGACTGAGACTGCTTGCATAAAGCAGGTATGGGTGCCAAAAGGATAGGAAGCACCAACCAACTACAACAGCAAAGGCTTTGACAAGGAGAAGTCTAGGCAAAATCGGAGTCAGTAGACCACATACCCTCAGCCTTCTTCTCCAACAATAAGAGTTCAAAAGATTTGGATTGCCAAGAAGTACCTCACAAATCGACCCACATCCACGCAGATCTGGGTGCCCAAGCATTGTATTATAGCTCAAAATCTAAGCCATGTAATATATAACCCTTTGAAATATCTTCATCCATTGACACCACAACCACCAAAGCACCTTTTGTACCTCAGCAGAAGAATAACACCCACTCATCAACTCTTAGGAAATGGATGTCAAAGCGTATCCAAAAGCTGCCACATGATCCTTTGTATAACATCACACCCATCCCGACTAACCCCTACCCTTGTAATAATTCACTCACGACTAAACTTTGTATAGATTCACCCATACTAACCCACCGTCACTTGTAATAGCATCTCATCAAGCAATGTATGCACTATCTAAAGCATGTAGGTGTCTAGTGACCTGTATTCGTTTCTTCCAAAATCATTCCATAAACCACCTCACAATACTCGACTACACGGGTTACACATCGGTCATGGAAAGGGATTGTGGTCTCACCTTATTGGGATCCTAATTAATTTCCATACTAATGTGTTATCCTTTTGTAGCAGATCACCTATGCACTCATTTCGCATCATCATGCAAGCCGAAGGACCCTTTGCGGTTGGCCCCAGTACACCCATAGTCAATTTTGGCAATTTACTAGCTGAGTCTTATCCCATGTCGCAACCACGAAAGTTTCAGGGTTTCCCGGGACCAATGCACATAGACGATCCTCCTATGGGACACACTAAAAAAGTTCATAGAAATTCTCATTGGTTCCAAGGTTTAGCAGGACCCCTTGCAGACACCAACTTTATTTATGATTCCATGTTGTGTTTTGATGGTACCAAGTGGGGCTGATATCAATTTTTCTCCAAATAATTTGAAGAGCTCTAGAATTCCGAAGAGTTAAGGCATATTTGGGCCAGAGCTAGTTTTACAGAATATTTTAGCAATCCATTGCCCAAAGCTGACTTCTATCATTGCTATTACTCAGTAGCTACACTTGAAGCCCCCATGAATAAGGACCTGCCAGGAACATTTATCCTTCCATCATTGGTAAATGATCCTCCATATAAGAAGTTTTACCTTTCCAAAGATCTCGTTCAGGCAGCGCTTAAGATCCACGGGACTCACACATCGACAAAGTGAGAAAGGCTTATTCCGGAGCCTATGAAACGCGGTGATGTTTTGAAGTGGGTGGATATTTCAGCCATCACACCCAAACTCTCCAAGCCGTTGCACATTTGATGAAGATATTGAGGAGGATAAATTGGTAAGGAAAATCCTCACAGGTTTAAGAGGTGATGACAAATAATGAAGAATGGTACGTGGTCTTTATGTGACTTGCCTCTTGGCAAGAAGGCCATTGGCACTAAGTGGGTTTACAAGTTGAAGCATAAGCCTGATGGAATAGTTGACAGGTATAAGGCTAGTCTTGTTGCAAAGGGTTATGCGCAAGAAAGAGGCACTGATTTTGATGAGACCTTTGCACCTATATGCCATGTGACTATTGTTTGTAGCATCCGTGCACTTGCAACCCATCATGGTTGGAATGTACATTAGTTGGACATTAAAACTGCACTTCTGAATGGTGACTTGCATGAAGAAGTGTATGTTTTTTAGCCCCATGGCTTAGTGCAAAAAAGGGCATGAAAGCCAAGCTTGCAGGTTAAAGAAGGCATTATATGGTTTAAAACAAGCACCACATGCTTGGTATGAAAAAAATACATGCTTATCTGATCGCACATGGTTTTGAGAACAGTCCAACTGAAAGCACCTTTATATGTTAAGCGTGCTAATGATGTGCTTCTGATCATTGTTGTGTATGTTGATGACATGCTACTTAGTGGTCCTCATGACAACCATATTGCTGATTTTAAGGCTGATTTGCATGCCTCATTTGAGATGTTTGACTTGGGGCATTTGCATCATTATTTGGGCATTCAGTTTATGCAAGTTGATGGTGGAATGGCTTTGTGTCAACGAAATATATTGACACATTATTGCAGCGTTTTGGCCTTGAAGACTATAAGCCTATTGCCACTCCTATGGAGATAGGTTTATGATTGAGTCTTCATGATGTTGGAGATGCATTTGATGTGTTCTCTATCATAGGTTGTTGGATGCTTGATTTACTTATGCATTACTCGACCAGATATTAAGTTTGCTGTCTCACAAATGAGTAGGTTTATGCATTGCCCAGGTGTCAAGCATTGGCAAGCGGTTAAGTGCATCTTTCGCTACTTGATTGGTACCCAGCTACTTGGATTTTTTTATCCCATGCGAGGATCACTACCGCCAGATTTGCATGCTTTTTCTGACAGTGACTGGGCTGGTTGCTATGACACTCGTGTGTCCATTAGTGGCTTTTGCTTCATGCTTGGGAGCTCATGATATCTTGGTTGAGCAAGAAGAAACCTACTGTGGCCACTTCCAGTTGTGAGGCTAAGTATAGGGCAACTTTCATAGTGACTATTGAGTGAGTGTGGCTCAGACGCCTTATGGCTAATTTGGGTATTAATTAGTCTTCTGTCACCACCATCTTCACTGACAATCAGAGTGCATTGGCAGATGCGAGGAACCCTGTGTTCCATGCTCGCACTAAGCACATTGAGGTGCATTATCATTATGTCGGGGAGAGGTTCTCTGCTGGAGAGATCAGCTTGGCATATGTGCCCATGCAGGAGAACATTATAGACCTTTTCACAAAGGCTCTACCTAGGGAGAAGTTTGAAGCTTTCTACAAAGCTTTGGGCTTACTTCCTTTTGTGGAGTGATTTCCACATAGCTTGGCATTTCCTTATACATGAGTGCCAGCTCCTTGTTCACCGCATCACTCCCAAAGGGGATTTGTTTATATATTTAGGTAGTGATGTGTGTGAACACTCTAGGATCACTAGGGCACTTTTTTCCCTCTTTAGGAGTTTTTTTCCCTCCCGCTTGTATATACGCCTATTGCCCTAATGGTTCACTTATCTTTGTACATTCTAGTGGTAATAGATTCAGTATTGTGTGTTGTGCTCCAAGCTTCTTCTTCTTCCTTGTGTTGTTCATGTGCTTCCACAAACGTCTAACTCCAACATGCACTCACTATCTATATGGGTCAAGGAATAGAACAAAACCAAACAAGGAGAGTCATGAACCCGGACCCAAGTTTCATGGTTGGTTTGAGAGCTTGATGGTAGCATAAAATCCCTCAAGGCACTAAGAATACAACAAACGAATGATCGAAGTGTCAAAGAAGACATGAAGAAACAAAATAAAATTTATAACAAGAAGTGGTTAGGTTTCAAGCTAAGAAAGTAAAATATCAAGTAAAAAAGGCAAATCTTCAACAAAGCATAGTGGACTTCCAAAAAGCAAGGGATGTTATGATTAAATAAATCAAACCTAAAGGCAAGAAGCTCCGATACTGAGCTGAAGTACTCAAAATACAATTGGATTATAAGAAAGCTATAGAAAACAAGAACAACCTACATCAAGCCTCACTTTTTGATGGCATGCCTTTACTGCTCACCAAAGAAGACTCTAGTGAATATATGGATGCAAAAGTAGAGTTAGAGAATCAAGCTTTGGAAAAAACTATTGAACCAATCAAAGTGGTGACTTGGCATGGTGGTGCATAGGTGGTGCACATGTGGCCAAGGAAATGGGTGCATATGTAGTGCACATGGTTTTTCCACAATTTTCTCGCAAGAAAAGTTAAATGCTAGTTGCAAAAAGGTCTTTTTGGAGGGTCCAAGTGAACCCTCACTTATGCACACACTTTGGAGAAACTAAGGACAAAAGTGGAAAAGAGCAATGTAAGATCTTACACAAGAGCTTATGTGTGGCCCCCCATTTAAAATTTTTGTTTTGCATAAAGTTTTCCTTTAATAGTGACAGTGAGTCACGAGCTCTTATAATCTATAAGGGGGGCTTCCCCTATAACTTTACCCTCACTCATAGCATTAGCCTTTGCAAGCAGAGTGGATGTGGAGCCTTCATCAATGATCTACAAAACTTTGATCTGAATTTTGCATCCATTTTTAATAGATAAAAAATAATAGCCCCCTTTTTAATTGATTTAAGTAGCATTGAAGCCTCATATTCCATAGGAGCATGAGCTATGCAAGACTTCTCAAGATCCTTTCAAGCCCTCCTAAATGCATGTCCAATGGCCTCAATTGTGCTTGTAAGCTCTTCCTTTGGTTGTATCTCTTCTCTTGGAGTAGTTCTATCCTCAAGTGTTCCCTTTTCTTTGATCAATTCATTTGTGCTTGATTCTTGG
Source organism: Ceratopteris richardii (assembly GCA_020310875.1). NCBI lineage: Eukaryota > Viridiplantae > Streptophyta > Polypodiopsida > Polypodiales > Pteridaceae > Ceratopteris > Ceratopteris richardii. The sequence continues at coordinate 69,979,832 of CM035438.1, read as the reverse complement.
CACCTCTTCTTGAGGGGCTTCTTGTATGCATGGAAAAAGACTCAATTTCTTCTAGATGGACCACTCTAGTAGATGGTGATGGCATGTTGGTTTTTTTTGCAACTCTTTCCTTACTCACAGAGATCATCTCAATGTGAGGTCTTGATGTGGATGCCTTGTTCTTTGGGAAACAAATGGTGCGATCATCCCTAGCTTCTGGACAATTTCTACAAGGAGGAGAATCTCTCTGGAGGTCATTTGCTTTGATAACATCCACATTCTCAACATCTAAAACAAATGATTGGCCTTCTTGTCCCATTTTCAAAATTACCTCAAGGACGTGGGTTGTAGATGTTACCTTGAATTGGCGCAACAACCATTACATTTTTGGTGGTTGGACTCCTCCTTGTTCCTAGTGTTGGAGATAGACGTCGGCGGAAGCACTCGAACAACACAAGGAAGGAGAAGAAGCTTGGAGCACAACACACAATACTGAATGTATTACTAGAGAATGTACAAAGATAAGTAGCCCATTAGGGAACTAGGCGTATATACAAGCTGGGGGGAAAAAACCTCCTAAAGAGGGAAAAAAGTGCCCCAGTGGTCCTAGTGTGTTCACACACATCACTACCTAAATATATCAACAAATCCCCACTGGAAGTGATGCGGTGAATAAGGAGATGGCACTCATGTATAAGGAAGTGCCAAGCTATGTGGAAATCACTCCACAAAAGGAAGTAAGCCCAAAGCTTTGCGGAAAGCTTCAAAATTTTCCCTAGGCAGAGCCTTCGTGAAAAGGTCTGCAATGTTCTCTTGCATGGGCACATATGCCAAGCTGCTCTCCCTAGCAAAGAACCTCTCCCTGACATAGTGATAATGCACCTCAATGTGCTTAGTGCGAGCATGGAACACAGGGTTCCTCGCAACTGCCAATGCACTCTGACTGTCAGTGAAGATGTTGGTGGCAAAAAATTGACCAACACCCAAATCAGTCATAAGGCATCTGAGCCACACACACTCAACAGTCGTTGTGAAAGCTGCCCTATGCTCAGCCTCACAACTAGAAGTGGCCACAGTAGACTGCTTCTTGCTCAACCAAGATATACATGAGCTACCAAGCATGAAGCAAAAGCCACTAGTGGACACACGAGTGTCATAGCAACCAACCCAATTAGAGTCAGAAAAAGCATGCAAATCTGGCGGTAGTGATCTCCCCTTGGGAACAAAACAACCCAAGTAGCTGAGTACCACTCAAGTAGCGAAAGATGCGCTTAACCGCCTACCAATGCTTGACTCTTGGGCAATGCATAAACCTGCTCATCTGTGAGACAGCAAACTGAATATCTGGCCGAGTAATGCATAAGTAAATCAAGCATCCAACAAGATGCTAATAGAGAACGACATCAAATGCATCTCTAGCATCATAAAGACTCAATCGTAAACCTATCTCCATAGGAGTGGCAATAGGCTTACAGTCTTCAAGGCCAAAACACTGCAATAATGTGTCAATATACTTTGTTTGACACAAATCCATTCCACCATCAACTTGCATAAACTGAATGCCCAAATAGTGATGCAAATGCCCCAAATCAGACATCTCAAATGAGGCATGCAAATCAGCCTTAAAATCAGCAATATGCTTCTCAATAGGACCAGTGAGCAGCATGTTGTCAACATAGACAACAATGATCAGAAGCACATCATTAGCATGCTTAACATATAAGGTGCTTTCAGTTGGACTGTTCTCAAAACCATGTGCAATCAGATAGGCATGTATCTTCTCATACCAAGCACGTGGTGCTTGCTTTAAACCATATAATGCCTTCTTTAACCTGCACACCTGGTTTTCATGCCCTTTTTGCACAAAGCCACGGGGTTGAAAAACATAAACTTCTTCATGCAAGTCACCATTCAAAAATGTTGTTTTAATGTCCAACTGATGTACATTCCAACCATGATGAGCTGCAAGTGCACAGATGCTACGAACTGTAGTCATTCAGCAAGTAGGTGCAAAGGTCTCATCAAAATCAATGCCTCTTTCTTGCACATAATCCTTTGCAACAAGCCTAGCCTTATACCTGTCAATTGTACCATTAGGCTTATGCTTCTGCTTGTATACCCACTTAGTACCAATGGCCTTCTTGCCAGGAGGCAAGTCACATAAAGACCAAGTATCATTCTTCATTATAGCATCATATTCAGATTGCATGGCAGCCATCCAAGTTTTTGAATTTTGTGCTTCATCAAACGAAACAGGCTCAATCTCATCCCAGAGACTAGATGCAGCCATAGCATAGCAATCTAATGCAAAATACGCACTATGAGAGCCTGATCAAGTATGATATGACAAAGGTGCATCTAATTTGCTATCATGCAAGGTCTGCACCAGCCATTTTGGCATAGTTCTTGCCTGCTCAATATCAACTCTCTCATCAATAAGTATATCATGTAAATCTGCGTCAGAAATGGAATGATCTGCATCATCACATGAAACTTGCAAAGGCTGAGAAGTTGCCTCATTAGGACCAGCACTAGACTGTCCACCTGTAAAAAGAGGCAGCAAAGTATCATACATGTCTTTGGAGCTAACAGATGTCTCCTTAGTACATGAAAGCAATGGTTGAATAGCATCTTCCACAAAAACAACATCACGGCTAACCAGAATGCATTTAGTCTGTGGATGATACAGACAATAGCCTTTACTTTCAGATATTTCTCAACAATATTTTTTGGATTGTTATTATATGCATAAACACAAATAGTCCCATGCGCACATCCACACAAACTCAAAATCATGCTAAAAAGTCTTTTGACAAAATCTTCCAAATAAAAAAAATGATAAGGATCTTTGGAAAAAAATTCATCATTTCCATTTTGGATGCCATCTTCTTTCCAAATGCATTTGAGATATAGATGCCAATATTTTCATTATCCTCACAATCAACATTGAATAGCATATATTTTTTGGTTAGGAATGTCCAAATGGCATGGAAGCATGTATTTGCAAGTTTCATTCTTAGGAGATTTATTTTTCCCATTTAGCACAAAAGTCATTATCAAACTCAACCGATACTAGTAAAAATTGGCAAGCCTTCTAACTTTGGATAAAAATTTACATTCACTATCTATATGGGTCAAGGAATAGAAGACAAACCAAACAAGGAGAAGCATGGACTCAAACCCAAGTTTCATGGTTGGTTCGAGATCTTGATGGTAGCATTAAATCCCTCAAGGAACTAAGGATACAACAAAGGAATGATTGAAGTGTCAATGAATACATGAAGAAACAAAATACAAATTTATAAAAATAAGTGGTTAGGTTTCAAGCCAAGAAAGTACAATATGAAGTAAAAAAGGTAGAGCTCCAACAAACCATAGTGGCCCTTTGAAAAGCAAGAGATGTTATGATTAAACAAATCAAACCTAAAGGCAAGAAGCTCTGATACTGAGCTAAAGTACTTAAAATACAATAGGATTACAAACTACATCAATCCTTGATTTTTTATGGCATGCCTCTAATGCTCATCAAAGGAGACTCTAGTGAAGACATGGATGCAAAAGAAGAAGTAGAGAATCAAGCTTTAAAAAGAATTGTTGAGCTGGTCAAAGTGGTGACTTGGCAAAGTGGTGTGTAGGTGGTGCACATGTGGCCAAGAACATGGGTGCATATATAGTGCAAAAGTGGTTTCCCCACAATTGTTTCACTAGAGAAGTTAAATGTAAGTTGCAAAAACATATTTTTGAAGGATCTGGGTGAAACCTCCCTTATGCACACATTTTAGAGAAACTAAGGTCAAAAGTGGAAAGGAGGAAGTGAAGACAATACACAAGAGCTTATGTGTGCCCCATTTACATTTTTGTTCTCCATAAAGTCACTACAAGACAAAATAGGGAGTTGTTGGTCTTTACATGAGGAAGTTCTTGCTACAACAAAGTAAGCATCAAGATAGACAAGTAGTTGGAAAGTGAAGCGACACACGTAATAAGAATCGACACACCATAAAGAAGCATTCTTGGAAATAGACTAGGAGCAAGAGCATACACTACATTATGAGAGCAAGAGAAATTAACACACACACTTAGAGAGTGCATAGAGAGACAAAGTGTGGAAAGAGAGAGACAAAGTGTGCAAAGAAGGTGACAAAGAAGCAAAGAGAGTGCACTGAGATCAACTAAAGTGTGAAAAGTATCATCAAGGAGGTGTGGCAAGTTGCTTGTAGAAGTGACCAAGTCTTTAACCTTATTTGAAGCTTTAGTGCAAGGATTGCACAAGGGAAAGCTACTAGATAAGGTGAAGGATCAGCGCAAATTTTGACTACGCAAGTAATTGTGATATTTTGTGTACTTTTGTGTGTACTTCTTTGGCTTAAATGGCTATGAATAGAGAACATTTCATCTTATTCTAGACAAAGCTATTGTAATATTTTATGCTAATCAAGAAAGAGGGGCTTCCGGTGCAATTCTTCTTTCTTCTTCTTCTCCATTTTCCTCCTATAAACACTCAATCCCCTTTCAACTAAAGAATCCCCAAAAAAAAAATCTTCAGGAACACAAAGCAATAATCTCATAGCTAAGATCTTCTCTCAAAATTGCAAGGACAAAGTTAGAACAATCACTACCATCTTTTGAGGTGCCACCAACCTATGATCTCCTAGACACTATCTTGGCCTCAGAGATGCATGCCACTATTCACAAGGAAGACAAAGAAGAGCAAGGAACTCATGACAATATAAGAGAAGAAAAACCATCATGGGCCTCTGAGTAGATGATGGTTGATACTCAACAAGAAAAGTGTTATGAGCTCATTCAAGACTTATTTCATGCATTAAAAAATGATGTGACATTTCAAGTGTCTTCAAAAGGCTCTCCAAGTTCACAAGCAAGGATCTTCTATCATTATAGACACCATCTTATTGGTACACTTGTATTAAGGCATTGAAGTATATGGAAGAGAAGATTGAGTTACAAGCCAATGTTGCATGAAACGTTACTCTAGAGAAAGCCAAAGATATATCCTTGCAATAATTCAAAGAAGCCAATCCCAATCAGCATCACATGTATATCAAGAGACACATTTTTATAGATAGTGTATTGGAGCATGTCCTTAAATATGTAAGGTACAATCCGATGTGTAGCGTGATTAGTCACCATTGCACATGGATGATGTATTATATCTTGAGAGTGTTAGATATATTCAATATGCCACCCTCAAGTGACCACAAATGATCCATGGTGCTCTAAATCATAAGACCCCCATTATGAGGAGAAGCCATTATGAGAGCCCAAACATTTTTGGAACCCTAACTTCCAAGTTAGATGAGGTCTATGTGTGGTCATTGATGGTAATAGATGATCTTTGTGAGCCTAGCCATTAGGTTAGGTAGGGCATAGACTTTTGGGTCATTGGTGAAAATAAAGGCCTTGTGTGTTGGAGTTTGAGGTCTAGAGATGCACGCGAGCAGAACAAGGAAGAAGAAGAAGAACCTTGGAGCACAATAGAAAATAAGAAATGTATTACCAAGTGAATGTACAAAGATAAGTGACCCGTTAGGTTTATAGTGGTACATATAACAAGAGGGAAAAAAGCCTCTTAAAGAGGGAAAAAGTTCCCTGACTGTCCTAAGTACACATCACTACCGAAATATATAAAAAAATCCCCCCTAGGAGTGATGCAGTGAACAAGGAGTTGTCACTCATGTATAAGGAAGTGCCAAGGTATGTGGAAAGAGATCAATCCACAAAAGGAAGTAAGCCCAAAGCTTTGCGAAAAGCTTCAAACTTCTCCCGTGATAGAGCCTTTGTGAAAATATGTAGAATGTTATCCTGTGTGGGCACATATGTCAAATTGATCTCTCTCTAGCAGAGAACCTCTCCTTGACATAATGATAATAGACCTCAATGTGCTTTATGCAAGCATGGAACATGGGCCCTGCTCCTTGCAACTCCCAATGCGCTCTAAGTGTTAGTTAAGAGGGTGGTGGTAGAAGACTGACCACAGCCAAATCAGCCAAAAGGCATCTGAGCCACATGCACTCAACAATTGCTATGAAAGCTACCCTAGACTCAACATCACAACTAAAAGTTGCCATAGTACGTTGTTTCTTGCTCAAAAAAGATAAGAATGGGCTACCAAGCATGAAGCAAAAACCACTAGTGGACACACGAGTGTCATAGAAATAAGCCAAGTCAGAGTCAGAAAAATCATGTAAATGTGGTGGTAGTGATGCCCCCTTGTGATAAAACAGTCCAACGAGTCGGGTACCACTCAAGTAGCAAAATATTTTCTTAACCGCCTACTAATGCTTGACACCTAGGAAATGCATAAACCTACTCATGTGAGAAAAAAACTGAATATCAGGCCGAGTTATGCATAAGTAAATCAAGCATCCAACAACTTGGTGATAGAGAACAACATCAAATGCATCTCCAAGCATTTGATTCTACTCCATACATACACTGTTCATGAGAAAATGGATCATAGCTACAAACAATAGTAAACACCCATTCTTCATTCTACACATTCTACACAAGATTAGTAGACTTTGTTTTAGGTGTAGAGGGCTCTGCAACAACCATTCCAGCCTCTCTCTTCCTTGCCTCTGTTGCAACTAGTTTTGAACAACTCTTTATGACATGATCATTTCCTTTACAATATTTGCAGAACTATTTTTGCTTTTTGTTTTCTTTTTGTCTTTATCTTCCCTTTTTTAATGTGTAGAATCAGCAGATTTCTGCTTACTAGTAGATGAGTTCCATTTACATTTGCCCTTTTGACTAGCTAAGAAAGCTTGATCTGCAACACGCATAATGGACCTATTCTACCTAGACTAGTCTTCTTGCGACAAAATAGAGACTAACTCCTCAAATTTTAAGGCATTTGGATTGCCTTTCATCATCAATCAAAGAGTAGAAGAAAACTCTGATATGATTATGGAAGACCATTAAGAATAGTTTACACAAGTGAACTATCTAGAAAGACTTCATCTACAGAAATCAACTACTCTTTCAAATCTTTGATCCTTGTCAAAAGATTGTCAATAGAACCTCCTTCATTCATATGCTCACTCTCCAACTATTTTCAAAGGTAAGCAACAAAAGCCTCATTTCTTGCTTGGTACAAAGTGATAAATGTATCTCAAGCATCCTTTGTTGTTTTGCAAGAGTGAATATGAAGGATAATGGCATGTTTGATAGAAAAAGCTATCAATGCATTTGCCTGAGCATCTTTCCCATCCCAACAAAGGTACTATGTAGTAGATGCACTAAGAACTGCAACATGAATAGGAATTTGAAGATCATCATCTTCAGTGCAATCTGCATCACATTCAATCACTATACTTGTAGGTGCAGTAGGTCATTTTTCAACACCTTTCACAATATCCCATAGTCCTTTTGCCACCAATACATGATGCATCATATATGCCCATAATGGGTAATTGGTGCCATCCAACTTTTCCTCAACATCCAACATACAGAATACATAATTGCTTTCAACCGTGACCACTGAGTAAAATAACCTTATGCAGAAAAGTGATTATATCTCAAAGATTTGAACATAACTACCTTGTCAAGCTTTGCTAATCTTATAGCAGACTTCAAGATGCTTGTACTCATGAATTAAAACTTATATATATGTTTGGCACAAAAGGAAAAAATTGCCTGCACAAGCACTACGATAGTGCATTCAAAGGTCGAAACAAGCTCATATCAAAATCTTGACACCACAAAGCAAGGCTGTTTTGAACTCCTAATCACCTTGAGTATGCTCACCAAATTTCATGCGATTTTGAGACTACAATTGGAGGGGTGTTGGCAACACCCTAGATGAAGCGAAGACTTGTTATGATACCAATTGTCTCATCAATAAATGCATCATGTAGATCTGCATAAAAAATAGAATGATATACATCATCATGTGAAACCTATAAAGGCTGAGAAATGATTTGCATCAAAAATAGAATGATCTGCATCATCATCTGCGTCTGTGCCTCACCCCTCTCCCTCTCACGTCTGTCGTCCCCAATAGATCCTTGTTGCGGGGTCTGCGTGATATAGTTTTGTAGGAGGTCGTGAGCGAGGGTGTGCTCCACGATGCGAATACCTCATGCAAGATCAACTTCAAGTTTTTCCCAGTCTATGGGCTGAGGTTCATAAGGTGGTGGAAGTCAGTAGTGTGTTGAATATACCAGTTGTTTGCAAGAAAATAATTGAAGTAGATGTGTGGGCCTACTGATAAAAACTTCGGAGTGGTACTCCCAGAAGCGTCTCATGAACATCTCTTCAAAGATCATCTTATAACATGTAGGCAAGTACTTTAGATGGTAGTGCCAAGCATAACACACCCAAAGCGATGGTGTAGTGCTCATATTGTATGCCAAGTCTTGGTTTCCATGCTCAAAGCCTAGGGTGTTGACATGTGGTGCTTTGGCATGGCGGAAGATCTTAAAAACAGTCTGCATCATATCAAATATCTTGACATTCATGTGTGCTGCAACATCATCCATGCGGTGTAAGCGGGGGAACAAGTGGCGAATCGTGGCCATCATATATCTGACTATAGGGGGTCCGCGGGGTGGAGTAAAGTAATGATAATTAAGCCAATCTTGGCATTGCTTATTATTTTGAACTTTAATTGCAAAGGCTGTCCAGGAACGATGTCGTGGCATAGGTCTCCAACACGGGTTGTACTTTAAGTGCAATGGTGCCTTGACCCAGGTGTGCATCATCTCTGGATATTCTTGTAGCACCTCCTGGTACCAATTTGATTGAAAAATTTTACCTTTCCACGCTTTTGGTGGCAAGTCGTTGAGCTCAAACTGAGTTGCATGGGTTGGTTTCTTTCCCGTCTCTTTTTCAATTTCCAGGTGATATTCGATTATCAACATGAAGTATTGTTTATATTGAATCTCATGGCTAGAGATGTACCTTCAAGGGGACAACTTGGCAAAATAGGGTGATTGTAATATTTGTTCCTCGATCATGGCCATGGCATGTAGCTGTGCCTCGACATGTGCAGAGTGGGTCTTACCAAGTTCCTCCACTGACTTAAGCCATGCAGGTGTAGGAAGTTCAAAAGTGTATTGGCCTTCTGCCATGACACGTCTGCCTGAAATTGGTTGTGGTTCATGGGCCTCTTTGTCTGTGTCCTCCACCGGTATAGAAACAATTTCTTCTTTAGCTGGGATTTCTGGTGGGGAGTCTGGCTTGGGAGGCTTGGAATGAGCTGCAATCTGTGCTTGAAGAGAAAGTACCTACACGCATAAAGTATAGAGTTCCTCGAGAATCTCCAAGGGTTGACTTCAAGAACTGGTTGTGGTTGTTGAGCAGGTGTCTGTAACAATAGAAGTTTATGATCGTTCTGAAGCTTTTGATATTCCTCATTGATCTTATCGTAGTCCTCTAGTAGTCGTGCATGATCTTCTAACAATATTTGCATGGATTCAGAGGGTACTGCTTTAAATCGGCTCGAACTGAGGGGTTCATCTGGTTTATCCAAAGCTGCTTCTAGGTTCTCTCGATTCCGTTCCTGTGGTCACTGATTCTCTTCCTTAGCCATAGTGAGATGGCATCTTAAGAGTCCCATATTTCTAGTGAGCGTGGCATTTTGTATGATCTGAGCTTGTAAGAGATTCTCGATATCCGTAAGTGCTTCCTTAGTCTTTTGTTCGCTTTTGAGCTCTAACAAATGGTAAGATTCTCGTAACTCTTGATGGCACACATTGAGGGAAGCGTTCTTGATTGTTAAAGAGTTCAACTGCGCCTGCAATTGTGTAATGGTGTGCTGCAATGATTGGTAGTTGCTTCCAAGAGATGCAAATTCATCTCTAACTTGTGTTATGCAAGAAAACATTTGTTGGAAAGTAGTGTCGATCATGGGGGACAATACCAATGGTGCGGTGAGTGAAGATGTTGTGAGTGTGGATGTTGATGCAGTGGGAAGGGGAAAGGGGGATGGGAGGCTGGATGCAGTGGTGACCGTGGAGAAGTGCGATGTGCCTACATGTGGTGGGGAAATAGATGAGGTGAGTGGTGGTGCAGTGGGTGGTGAAATGTCCATGTCACTGGATGTGAAGTCTAGTGCAATGACAATGAAGAGTGGTTTGATGGTGGGTGCATGGGTGGGTATGAATACGAGATTTACAAAAATAGACGAAGATTTTATAGATTGAGCCTCATAGATTGTTTGGTGAAGAGGGGAGGATAAAGGGAATATAGTTGGGCGGGGAGGTGAGACTGGCGAGAAGGTCATTGGGGGTGGAAATGGGAACATGGGCCTTGGGGGGATGGGAAATGAAGTGAAGGATTGAGTGAGGAATGGATAGATTGGAATGTGGGAAACTATGGTGGAAGAGAGAGGTGTAGGTAGAGGTTGGGATGGTGCGGTGACTAGGGCTTCCACAATAGTGCTTACAAGGAGTAGAGATAGAGGAGGGGAGGTGTGATGCACTGGGGAAACTAGATGGACAGGAGGTGAAGGAGGAGCAGATGATGGGGTGAGGGTTTCGACTGTGGTTGTGGAGGTTACAGTGGAAGGGTGAGGTGGGGAGTTGATGACGATGGTCCCTTTTTCTGGTTGGGTTTCGATCATGGTGTCAGGGATGAGTCGAGCTTCCTGGGCATGATGTGAAGATTATGCCTCTATAGGTACATGGATGTACTCACCTGGCTTGGTCATTAGCCAAATGCACCGAGGTTCGAACTGTGGTAGTGGCTTCCTCTTCAAATAATGGAGGGCTTTAGCGGTTCCCACAAATTTGACTAATTCCTTAAAACCTTGAATGAAAGATTCTTCAAAACTGCCACTAGCTAGTTCCTGCTCGAGATTTGTTTGACTCTATTCCTTGGATAATTGTCTGCATGCCCATGCAACTTGCATCTTGCAGTATAAATTTTGAATTGCCAAATTATAGGCAGCAGCTTCAAACATGTCTTCCTCATGAGTACTCGTATCACCTTGGGCTTTGGTTTGCTACTCTTGCTCTTCATTCTGTGCCTCCTCTTGAGAGTCATGTCTATCTTAACTGGCTTCGCCATCGCCATTCTCATCATCAGTCTCTGTTCTCTCTCCTCTGAGTTGGAGACTACCTGTTCTTGTGGTTGATCAGGGGGTTAGTAGGATAGCTTGGACGTTCATACTCTTGTGAGAAAAAATGCCCTTCTAAAAATTGGAACTTGCTGGAGAACGCCTCATGCATTTCAAAATCGCAGGTGGTGTTAGTTGGCTCTGCCTCCAAGTTCGGTATGGGGAAAGTAAAGGCTTCCGCACCAATGGTGGTGGGAATTTTTCCTACTGCAGTAGTAGGATCCTGAGTGGTGGTTGCTTGAGGAGTTATCGCACTGGTAGTGCCTTCTGTGATAATGGGTCATGAGAGGCGGATACGTATTGGCTGTATAGGTGCGGGGGGTCCCATTGGAGATTGTTGAGGAGATGGCTATGGTGACAGGGACTCTAGAACCTGCAAGCATGGGATAAAACCTTGCATGCACTTGCCTATCTATTCTTTGCTAGCTTTTCTGGCCTTTTTGGTGGTTCCCTTGAATCCTTTTAATTCTTCACTGATCATCGCATTTTTGATGGGAAAATCATAGGCCAAACACATATAGATTATTCTTGTCAAGGCACAACATCTGTGGATGACGTGTTTTTGCTCCCATCTCTGTTGAGCTAAATACAATTGATCGATAATGTAGCTGGCAAGATTGATGGTATGGGGCCCTATGCATGCAAGATGTAAGCCAAACCAGATAGATTTTTGAGGAATGGTAAAACGATCTTGTACGGGGAACGCGAAATGCTACATGCATCATATTTAGATTGCATAGCGGCCATCCAATTTTCAGAATTTTGTGCTTCATCAAACGAAACAGGCTCATGCTCATCACAGAGACTAGAGGAAGTCATAGCATAGCAATCTGATGCAAAAGAGTCACTATGAGAGCCTAAACAAGTACGGTATGATAGACGTGCATGTAATTTGTTGTCACGCAAAGTCTACACCAATAGTTTTGGCATAGTTATTGCTTGCTCAATATCAACTCTCTCATCAACAAGTGCATCATTTAAATTTGTATCAGAAATGGAATGATCTGCATCATCACATGAAACCTGCAAAGGCTGAGAAGTTGCCTCATTACGACCAGCACTAGACTGTCCACCTGTAAAAAGAGGCAACAAAGTATCATACATGTCTTTGGAGCTAACAGATGTCTCCTTAGTACATGAAAGTAATGGTTGAATAGCATCTTCCACAAAAACAACATCATGGCTAACCAAAATGCATTTAGTCTGTTAATAATACATACAATAGCGTTTACTTTCAAAACTATACCCAACAAAAATACATTTTATTGCTTTATCATCCAACTTTTTGTGATGTTTGTTCAGGCACTAATGCATATGCCAAAGAACCAAAAACACGTAGATGAGAAACATACTGCTTGCGACCATGCCAAGCCTCATATGGAGTGATAGACTGCAGCACTTTAGTGGGACACCTGTTAAGTACATATGTTGCACACATAATAGCCTCAAGCAAGAAACTATGTGGTAAAGCGTGACTCTTGACCATACATATCGCCATCTCTATGAGTGACCTGTTCTTTCATTAAACAGCTCCATTCCGTTGAGGTGTATACAACACTGTACACTGATGTTTTATCCCATGTTTAGCCAGAAATGCATTAAAGTCAAAATACATATATTCCCCCCCCTCAATTAGAATGGAGGGTGCCCATTTTACATGCTGATAGATTTTCAGCCAAAACCAGAAATTCTTTGAAGCACATAAACACTTCGCACTTTCCTTTCAATGCATATACCCATGCATGCCTAGAAAAATCATCAATGAAAGTCACGAAGTAAAGATAATTTCCAAAAGAGGGTGTCTGCATAGGACCATAGACATCGCTGTGAACAAGCTGCAATTTTTGAGTAGCTCAAACTGAACCACCTTTTGGAATGGAGAAAAGCTACATTTTGCCCAAAATATAGCCTTCACATACATGTTTACCAAGTGCTTCAAGTTTTGGCAAAGAGGACATCATTTCAGATTTCTGCAAGCATAGCAAAGTAGCAAAATTCAGATGACCAAAGCGTGCATGCCAAAGCTTTGCATCTGACATAGCCTGAGAATCATGTACTACACATGCTGAATCATTCACCAATTTTTCATAATCTATGAGCTTATATAGCCCACGAGATAAAATGCCAGCAACAATAATCACGTCACCATTTGACAGATCATGGATTGTACATCTATCATCAACAAATTTCACAACCAAGCCAATCTTGGCTTAAGCCAAAACTGATAACAGATTCTTCTTGATCCCTAACACAAATAAAGCATCTGACAATGTAAAAGAACTACCATTAGTAGTAGTCAGAATGATCTTACCGACTCCCATAATAGGATAAGAGGAGTTGTTGGTGCATGTAACAATATTCCCTATAGGGGCAAGCTCGAGTGAAGAGAAGAAACTGCATTGCGAGGTAATATGTTTGGTCGCCCCACTATCAAAGTACCAAATGTATGAGTCTATTGCAAACATGCACTACTCATGAGAAGATGGTTCAAAACTGCAAACAGTAGTAAACTCCCATTCTTCATCCTATACAAGATTAGCAGACTCTGTTTTTTTGTGTAGAGGCCTCTGCAACAACCATTCTGGCCTCCTTCTTCTTTGCTTCTTTAGGAGTGTTTTTGGACATCTCTTAATGACATGATCATTTTCTTTATAGTACTTGCAAAATATTTTTTTCTTTTTTGATTTCTTCTCATCTTTGTCTTCCTTCTTCGATTGTGCAGAATTAGCAGATTTATGCTTACTAGTAGAAGAGCTCCATTTTCCTTTGCCCTTCTAACTAGCCAGGAAAGCTTGATTTGCAACACGCATAATAGACCTATTTTGCCTAGACTGATCTTCCTCCAACAGAACAAAAACAAACTCTTCAAATGTTAAGGCATTTGGATTACCTTTCATCATCAAACGAAGAGTAGAAGCAAAACTCTGATATGAGTCGAGAAGACCATTCAGAACAACCTGCACAAGTGAACTATCAGGAAGAACTTCATCAGCAGAAATCAACTATTCCTTCAAATCCTTGATCTTTGTTAGAAAAATGTCCATAGAATCACCTTCATTCATGTGCTCACTCTCCAACTATTTTCGGAGGTAAGCAAGAGGAGCCTCATTCCTAGCTTGGTACAATGTGATAAGTGTATCCCAAGCATCCTTAGTTATTCTGTAAGAGTGAATGTGAGGAATAATGGCACGTTTGATAGACAAAGCTATCAATGCATGTGCTTGAGCATCTCTGCCATCCCAATAATTTTTCTCTGCAGTAGGTGCAACAGAAACCGCAACACGAAGAGGAATCTGTAGAATATCACCATCGTCGACACCATCTGCATTAAGCTTCAATACCTATATTTGCAATACTTGTATTCGCAGGTGTAATAGGACATCTTTCAACACCTTGCACAATATTCCGTAGTCCTCTTGTGATCAATACATGAGGCATCATATAAGCCCACAATGTGTAATTTGTACCATCCAACTTATCCTCAACAGCCAACATATGAAATACATCATTGCTTTCAGCCATGGCCACTAACTAAAATACTCTGATGCAGAAAAATGTCTGTATTTGAAAAAGTTGAACAGAACTACCCTCACGATGTCGGAGAGATTCTCTCTCCCTAACTGGATATCCCAATCCTTTATTTTGACATATGAATGGTTGAAATAATGAATAGAATTATTGAAGGCATTGTGCGGGATCGGCAGTGGAATTCTGATTGGTGCAAAATCACGGTCATATATATAGTCAAAGTGTCGCTTCTAACTTACTCTTTCGTGCAAATGGTTGCACTTTTATTAAAGGAGAGACTCTACAATATTGGTATCTGATGTATCGTTTGAGAAGGCACCTAATCTCTGTTTTGGTACAGATTATATACCATGAGTTAATTCCTTATGCCGAAAAATGTTTGAGAAATACCATAGAGTTGTGCTCATGTGATTGATCTCTTGAGTAAAGATGACTACACGTTGAAGACTCCAAAAATAACACATGAACCTCACGGTTTTTTCTGCAGCTTTTAGTTACACGAGATGGACAGAAGACAAATGGATGGGCACGCTCATGCAAAGAGGTAGTTTGACCATCTGTGATGCATGGAAAAGACTTGAGTTGTGCCGAAAAGAAAGTTCTCCTTTGAGCACGTCTGTGGCATCTGTTCGTCGGAAGTATGCAACACGTGGTGAAGTGGCCCTTCAGATCGATTTGCTACAAAACAGGACAGGCACGAATGATCGAAAGGGGGGCCTGGAGAAGTGCGCATCATTCAAACATTACTACTGCTGAAGATCGAGAAGAGCAATGGGGAGAGACGCAATCTACTGTGTGCAATCTACTGCTGAAGATTCAACGACAAGAGAGAAAGCTGTGAAGGGGGACATCATCGGTGTCGTGGAAGAAGAGTGACGACGTATGTTGGGTTGATCGTTTTGCAGGAGGAAGGACAGACAAAAGGTGGCACGCACGTCTGTTTTAGGGGGATGAGAACAGCGATAGGTTCCGTCCAAAGTCAGCTTTCTGGGGGGGGGGGAAAGAATCAGAAAAGGAGACGCCATCTGAGGAGAAGAAGAGGGAGGACGGCACATCTAAGAGAGACGCTGCAGAAGAGGGAGAACCCAGAGCAAGCTACAGAGAAGGCCATTATGCGTTTTCTGGCTGCCAAGATTGATTAACCAGAAAGATTGATCTGACAACGAACAAAAACAGCCGACATAATCAATCTGTGATAATCATCCGTGATATATGCCATATCTGATCACTACCATCCATAGCCGACAGAGAGCGCAAATTCCGAAGGAAGGACTCAAGGGTATGATTGGTAATAACTAATGATTATTGTAAGCTCTAAATGTTGTCATATGAATCAAGATGATGTAGTCAATAACAATGATATGTGAAGAAAATTGGAAATGATGACTGAAGATTTCGGTTTTTTTCTTTTCTTTATCTGACACTCTTAACTTACAACAATACAACCTTGATTTCCATATTCTTCTGAATTCTAATGACGAACTTAACTGCGCTTTTCTTCGGCAAAACAATATCAATTCTGAGTAGCTAATGTTTGATGTTCTTCTGATCCGCCTGATGCTGCATAAACCTTGTTGAAGCGATTTCATTTAAACCGCTGAACTGGCGAATAAATAATTTAACTGATTCACATAGTTATTGAAATCAATTTGCGCTCATCTTTGACAATTCAATCAATTTGCGCTCATCTTTGACATATGAACTTATCAGTACTGTGCTGATGACATTGATAATTGCGCCATTTCCTTATGGCTGCGATTCCGTTCTGCTCAATCTATGAGGAGTTTTATGATTTTAAGCTTTACATCTTTTGTGACCTACAGAAAACAAGATGAAATTTTTTTGATGAATTTTTTTTGTGGAGTCATTGGTTATTTATATAACATTCAAGGTTCATGATGCTTAGATCGTTGTCTGACTTAGATTATTACGAAGTATGCGATTTAGCTTTATTAACACCTTCATTGGTTGAAGACAAATAATATATAATGAATTGTCTGAAAAAGTGAAAAAAGTTCAAGTTTAAACTTCATAAATTGTTGAATGACGTTATCTTGCAAATTTATTTCAGTGTTTCCTTCTAATATTAATATTGTGCCAAAAGCTCAAGAAGCTATTGTTTATATTATTTTAAAAAGTTGCTAATGAACTTGTTTAAAATGGTTCAAAGCTTATGTTTGATCTGCACTTGTTTTTTTCTCGAATTGTTTTACAAACAATACATTGAATTCGAGCTGCGAAGGTAAATCTTTGTTTAACATCATATGTTTTGCTATGTTCTATGTATAGCTATGAATGTTTATCATGTTTGAACGAATCATGTTAATTCATGCACAAGTGATTTTGAAATTAAGACGAGATATGTTTAGTAAATGCTATTGGAATAAAAGTTAGGATGATCTATAAATTGATTCGAATTCCTTGCACAAATACATACGATTGAATTTAAAGGTCTAAACAAATGTCTGAGTTCATATTTGTTCTTTGAGTCCCCATTAAATCAAAGTTTCCAATTGAATTAGTGATCATCTTGTTTGCATCTTCTTTGTATTTGAGCTTGCTCCAAGCACCCATCGTGCGCCGTATTTTCGGCAGTTGCCCTGATCCACCAGCCATCGCTTTCGCCCCCACAACGAGTTCTGCTAAACCTATAGCAGACTTTGAAATGCTTATACTCACAAATTGAAACTTGTATATATCGTTGGCACAAAAAGACAAAATAGCCTACACAAGCACTAAAATAGTGCATTTGGAGGCCAAAACGAGCTCATATCGCAAATTTTGGCACTGCAAAGCGAAGCCATTTTGATCTCCTAATCACCTTGCGTATGCACACTAAATTTCATGTGATTATGAGACTGTGATCAGAGAGGTGTCGACGATGCCCTAGATGAAGTGGTGACATGCTTTGATACCAATTGTTTGAGTTAGACATCTGTGGAAACAGCACAAGGAAGAAGAAGAAGCTTGGAGCACAACACACAATACTAAATGTATTACCACTAGAATGTACAAAGATAAGTGACCCATTAGGGCAATAGGCATATATATAAGTCAGGGGAAAAAGCCCTCTAAAGAGAGAAAAAAGTGCCCTGGAAATCCTAGAGTATTCACACACATCGCTACCTAAATATATCAACAGTGCACATTTTTATTAAAAGTTAGAAGGCCTCCCAATTTTTATTAGTATCCATTGAATTTTATAATGAATTTATTGTTGAATGGGAAAAGCAACTCTCTTAAGAATGAGACTTGCAAATCCATATTTGCATGCCATTTAGGAATTCCTAACCAAAAAAGATGCGCTATGCAATATTGATTGTGATGAGAATAAAAAATATTGGAATCTATATTTCAAATCATTTTCTTGATTTGGAAGATTTTATCAAAAGACTTTTTGGAATGATTTTCAGTATGTGTGGTTGTGTGAATGGGACTATTTGTGTTAATGCATATAATAAAAAGCAAAAAAATATTGTTGAGAAATATATTACGACAACTATATTTTCTTCTAATTTTATATGTAAGTGAGTTATATTTCTAATTTCTCCTATTTGACATCAAGTTAAAAGTGAGTTAAATGTTAGGAACTAATTTCTCCTATTTTCATGTACATAACTTGGTTGATGTCCACACATATGTAGAATTTCTTTTGTGTACACAAATGTGAAAACCTTGGATGATTTCCACATAATCATTGTTCCCTATGTGTATGCCTTGGTTGGGGTCTTATGATCTGATCTGGGATGTGTGAAGAATTAGCTTTTGCCCATAAAGTTATATGCTTTAGCTTGTGTCCATAAATTGTCTATGATTTTACATGTATACCTTGATTTATGAACACATAAATAAAGAACTTTAGTGGTGTTTAAAGACGTTAAAACTTTGGTAGATATTCATTAAATTTTTAGCATTGTACGTGCAAGCCTTTTTTCATGCCTTCATACCTTGTTTGGTTGCTAGCATGTATGTGTACACCTTGGATGGTGTCCACATGTTGCTTTGAATCATATTCGTAGACTCCTTTTTTTTATATAGAATCATAATAGTTGATCTTATATGTTTATACATTGGTTAGTGCCTACATGCCTTTTTTTATTGTCAGTGTATATTTGTACACCTTTGTGGATTTGCATAAATTAATTTGAATCATATGTCTATAATTTAGCTGTTATTGGTGTACAAAGTCATAATAATTGACTTCATTTGAGTTGGAAATGATTTTAGGGGTGAATTTTACTCACAGTATGATTTTAAGGGTGAATTTGAGTTTCACAATGTGTAAATTTTTTTCTTTCATATAATGGATTTTTTTTCTTTTGGTGAAAAATCTCATTTGATTTAAGATCTTTCATCTTATTCACTATCTTGGTACCTTAGAGGGTTATTAACATGAACATAAAATATGATTTAATCTATGTTTTAATTTTTCATTAACCTTTATATTGTAGTTAATGAATCTATTAAAGAATTTTCTCGAATTTTCCGTATAGAAAGTGCATTATGTTTTGGAAATTTATCAAAAAAAAGGACACCAAAGTGTCGGTACCAAACTATTGTTATGGTGTCAACTATTTCATTTTGTTTTTTATTCTCATTTAGTGTACTTGGCTACTATTTTCTCGTCATTCCATGCTCAAAGTCAGGTTTTAGGTTAGCGGGGAAAACCAATTAAAAAAAACCTAAACATTTTGTTCTTTAACCTCCTTCTTTACCTTCTTCATACCAACACAATATCTTCTTCATCACGGGGAAAACCATTAAAAAAAAAAAAACTAAACGCTTTGTTCTTTACCCTCCTTCTTTACCTTCTTCATCCCAACACATTATCTTCTTCAGCGCACAATAGTAAGAAAGTATATATGAACCTTTTTTTATAGGAAAAGTAAGCATGTGGTTATTTCTCTATAAGGTTGCATAGCATATCGTTTTCCTATCTTGCTCTCCAAAACCATAAAAAAAAGAAATGGTGTGCAATGATAAGTGAAGGAGTTTCTACATTTTTTAATCTCCTTCCTCAGAGACATCAATGAAGAGAGACATTGTGATAAAAGGTAGAAGAATGGTTAGTACAAGGGAACACCCTTTGAGAAGCCTTTCATAAGCAATTAGCCACCCCATTACCCCATGGACATAAGAGAAAAATAGGGATATATGTCATGCATTGTACATGGACAATGGAAAACATTTCCATATGCCCTTATTGATTTACAAGATACATTTTTGTTGTGTGAAGCAGTGAGAAGAAAGAGAGTTGAGGTCATAGAGTGCAAGGGTGAAAAGAGATGGAATAATACAACCTTCACATACATGTTTACCAGGTGCCTCAATTTTGGGCAGGGAGGACACCATTTTAGATTTTTGCAGGCGTAGCAAGCTAGCAAAATTGAGATGACCAAGACATGCATGTCAAAGCTTTGCATCTGACATAGCCGAGAAACTTGAACTGCACATGCTAAATCATTCATAAATTTTGCATAATCTATGAGCTTATAGAATCCATGATATAAAATGCAAAAGCAATAATGACATTGCCATTTGACAGATCATGTATTGTACATCTATCATCAACCAATTTCACAACCAAGCCGATCTCAGCTAATGCTAAAACTGATAATAGATTTTTCTTGATCCCTAGCTCAAATAAATCATTCAACAATGTAAAAGAACTACCATCAACAGTAGTCAAAATGATCTTACCGACTCCATGACATGATAAGAGGAGTTTTTGGCACTTGTGACAGTATTCGCTATAGGGGTAGGCTCAAGTGAAGTGAAGAAACTATGTTGCAAGGTAATATGTTTGGTTGCCCCACTATCAAATTACCAAATATCTGAGTCTACTACAGACATACATTGTTCATGAGAAGATGTGTCATAACTGAAAATAGTAGTAAATGCCCATTCTTCATTTTGCACAAGATTAGTAGACTATGTCTTGGGTATAGAGACCTTTGCAACCACCATTCCAACCTCTTTCTTCTTTTCCTCTTTTGCAGCCAGTTTTGGGAAACCCCTTATGACCTAATCATTTCTTTTACAGTATTTACAAAACAATTTCTCCTTTTCTGTTCTCTTCTCATCTTTGTCATCCTTCTTTGATTGTGCAAAATTAGGAGATCTCTGCTTATTTTAGTAGATGAGCTCCATTTACCTTTGCCCTTCTGAAATCTTGATCTACAACATGCATAATGGACCTGTTCTACCTAGATCTTCTTGCAATAGAACAAAGACTAACTCCTCAATGTTGAAGCTGAAGAGGACCCTCAGCTGAAGGAGTAGCTGCAATGGAAGCTCTGGGAGCTTAGTAGAGTGTGCATGTTAGTGTCTAGGTGAGTGTCCAGTTGATGGCACAAGAGAGGAGAGAGAGAGAGAGAGAGAAAGAAATTAGGCGGCTGTTTTGGTGGGTTCTCCAAAAAGAGGAAGTAACCCTAACTTTAGTTTAAGTTATTATTTATAAGACCTGGCCAAGTTCACATTGAACTTGGCCCATGTTGTGCTTTGGGCGAGCACTTGGTAAGGACGTCTGCAGTTATGTTGATTACCTGATTGTAGGTGGTGATAATGAAGGAAGCATCAAAGAGGTAAAGCAACTTCTTATGTAGGAATTTGACATGAAAGATCTTTGTGTGCTACACTATTTCTTGGGCATTGAGTTTATACATACAGAACAGGTATATGGATGTCGCAAAGGCAATATGCCTTGAATATGTTGTAAAAGTATGGTATGGCTGAGTGTAAACCAATTTCTATGCCATTAGATCATAATTTGAAGTTGGATACTACATCAGGTGAAGCATTGGAAAATGCTACTATGTACAGGAAAATTGTGGGAAGTCTTATATATCTCACAATTACAAGGCCTGATCTAAGTTATACTGTTGGACGTGAAAGTCAGTTTATGTAGGTTCCCAGAAAGCCACATTTGGATGCTCTGAGGTGCACTCTACGTTATGTGAGTGCTACTTTGGATTATGCATTGTTTTATGAGGCTGGTGTAGAGTTGCACGTTTATGGATACACCGATGCAGATTGGGCTGGTGGCATTTCAGATAGAAGATCTGCTAGTGGTTTTCTATTCTCACTTGGGAGTGCAGCTATTACATGGAGCAGTAAGAAGCAACCCACTATTGCTTTGTCGAGTACAGAGGCTGAGTATAGAGGTCCTGCAATGGCAGCATGTGAGGCATCATGGCTAGAAATGCTACTTGCATATTTAGGTGTGGAAGTGGTAAAGCCTATCACTATTTATTGTGATAATCTTAGCAGCATACAATTAGCACGGAATCCTATTTTCCATGCTAGAACAAAGCATATCGAGGTACATTATCACTTCATTAGAGAGAAGGTATTAGCAGGTGATATTGATCTTGTTTATGTGAGAACAGATGAGCAGGTTGCTGATATTTTCACCAAAACACTTGGAGCTGAGAAGTTGAAGAAGTTTGGGGAGATGCTTGGATTACAGGATATGGCGTTGAGCTTGAGGGGGAGTTTTGAGATATCAAGCTCAACATGTGATGATCCAGGATGACACGTACCAGTTTTTCATTTCTCTGACATGTATAGTGGTCACACCGGTATATGTCAGGGATACTTCATTGAGCTTTATTAGATTTATCTACTGAGAGTGATGGCACATTTGTTCCTTGCCAGCTCACTCATTCACGGATATTAGGTTTTTTCTTATGTACTGATCTTTATATATTGCACTTGTTGTATTCTTGCTTTTAGGTCATTCTTGTACATTCCTTTTTATGTAATAGAAGAAGAAGAAGATCATTCTTCCTTGCCTCAATCTGTGTGTGTGTGTGTGTGCTTCTCCTTGAGAGTGAGAGTGTGTGTGTGAGCTCTCTTCCTTATCTCCTTCCTTGTGACACATGAAACATGGCATTCTTTGCCAAACATATAGCACTTTGGATGTCACATCCAAGCATAGGTGCCTTGCTAGGCAAACCAAACTCACTGCATAAACATGCCAGCCAAATGGATTCCTTGGAAGCTTCAGTGGATGAGATATATTTAGCCTCAATAGTGGACAAAGCAACAATCTTTTGCAACTTAGAACACCATGAAATAGCACCTCCTGCAAGAGTAAATATATATCCACTTGTGGATTTGCAAGTATCCACATCACTAGCCATGTCAAGAGTCACAAAAGCCTTTCAGCTCTAATGGATCTTTGCCATAACAGATACATTTATTCTTGGTCCCTTTTAAGTACCTCAAAATGGACTTCACTACTTCCCAATGAGCTTTGCCTGGATTAGCCATGAACCATCTCACAACTCTACTGAATGGGCTATATCAGGCCTAGTAGCAACCATAGCATACATAAGTGAGCCACAAGGTGAAGCATAAGGCACATTTTGCATGTCATTGATTGCTTCTTGTGTTTTGGGGCAATCCTCCTTGGAAACTTTAACATATGGCTATAATGGCACTCCAAGAGCCTTTGCATTAGCCATGTTAAATATGTCCAGCACCTTTTCAATGTATTTTTCTTATGACAAATACAATAAGTGCTGATCCCTTTGTCTTCTAATCCTCACTCCAAGGACATGCTCTACTGCCCCAAGGTCTTTCATTGAGAAAGCAGAATTCAGCTGTTGTTTAAGAGCATCTATGGTGTCTCCCTTCTTTGTGCCTTTCACAATCAGCCTTGATCCCTTTGTCATTTTCCATGATCCTCTCTCAAAGAGAATGCTATAACCATGCATATCCATTTGACCCATAGAAAGTAAGCTTTTCTTGATCCCTCGTACATAACGCACATTATGCAAGACCAGCTCATTAGTGCCATTTGTAGAGAAAATGCATTGTGCCAATACCCTCAATGGAACATGCATGATTGTTTCCAAGGTATATATGGCCATGGCTGCTTGCAATAAAAGTAGAAAAACACTCCTTGATAGGAGTCACATGAAAAGAAGCACCAAAGTCAACAATCCATGTATGGGTCAATGCATCATTAATGGTCAACAAAGCATCAATAAGATCACTTTTGGTGATCGACATGTCCTGTGAATGAACATTTAAAGAGGAATTAAACGCATAAGTATCATTAACTGATAAAGTAGCGCATAAAATATCCTCAACATCTGACAACTCTTCTATGACTACATTAGAGGCCACATTGGCTTTATCCTTGTCCTTTTGGCTATCCTGTGCATCAGTCTTGTCTTCTTTCTTCTCCTTCTTCTTATCTCCAACATTCTTTTTTCTTTCAAGCTGTGCCTTGTAATAGCGGCAATCATGTTTCTTGTGGCCTTTCCTGCCACACTGATAGCATGTCACATCATTGCTTTTACCCTTGCTACTATTACCCCTTTCCCTGCTCTTACTCTTGTTCCATCTTGAGATCTACCAAGATCTCATCAGAGACATCCATCTTGATATATGTAACAACCCTCTTGTTCAAGATCAGCCATGCATCTTGTGACATGTCCTCTGGTTTTTTTGCCTTCAATGCCCTATCACAATCCTTTAGAAAGAGAATACCTTGCATTCTCTCCTTCCACAAGTCGAAACCTGTTCCCTCAAATCGTCGAATCTCAAATAGATTCTTCACATCTGAGGAAGATGATGCCATAATTGCACAATGAAGAGGTTAGTGTGCTAAAATTTGGGCAAGATGCACCAAAATCAGGGTACCACCTCTAAAAGTGGTGCATGATGGCTTCAAACTGTTGTGGGAGCAAAATGGAGCAAAACAGACCAGTTGGAACACAAAATTAAAATCTGTAGTTTTCTGAAATTACCTGCAAAAAATTCCAACAAGCAAATTTGTGCTTCAAATCAGCAAATTTGACTTCCTTTGACTTATCCCACAATTTTCTGTACATAAGCAAATTTCTCTTGTCACACCTCAATACATGACATACTAAACCTGTATTTTGTTGTTTTGAGCTGTGAAACACCTGTGTAGACCTGTAAAGCACCTGAAACCAATCTGTTTTGAGCAATAAGATAGAGAGGAACACTTTCTTTGCGACAAAGTTTGAAAATGTTGCAAGAAATCGAATATTTGCTGCTTCAAAAGTGTGGTGCAGTAATTATAAGTCTTTTCTTCACAATGAAACTCAAAAGGTTTTGCAAAACTAAAGTATGTGCTTCTGTAGGACACTTTTTGCGTGATAAAATTTGAAGATTTTGCCAAATTTGAAGAGCACACCTTTGAAAATGTAGCACAACTGCTTTGAAGTCTTCACCAAGCTCTGATACCAGTTGTTGAAGTTGAAGAGGACCCTCAACTGAAGGAGCAGTTGTAATGGAAGCTCTGATAGTTGAGTAGAGTGTGGAGGTTAGTGTCCAGGTGAGTGTCCAACTGATGGCAAAAGAGAGCATAGAGAGAGAGAGCGATAGAAATTAGGTGCAACTATTTTGGTGGGTTCTCCAAAAAGAGGAAGTAACCCTAACTTTAGTTTAAGTTATTATTTATAGGACCTGTGCCAAGTTCACATTGAACTTGGCCAAAAGAATAAATAATGAACATGATGAGCCTTATAAAGGCCTATATAAATGTATACAAATATGAGGGGTCATTTAGGGCCTTTACCCCAACACTCAAATTTTAAGGTTTTTAGATTGGCTTTCATCATCAATCAAAGAGTAGAAGCAAAACTCTGATATGAATTTGGAAGTCCATTTAGAACAGTCAACACAAATGAACTGTCACGCAAGACTTCATCAATAGAAATCAATTGTTCCTTCAAATCTTCGATCTTTTTCAAAAAACTCTCCATGGAATCTCCTTCATTCATGTGCTCACTCTCCAACTATTTTCGGAGGTAAGCAACACGGGCCTCATTCCTTGCTTGGTATAAAGTGGTAAGTGTATCCCAAGCATCCCTTGCTGCTCTATAGGAGCGAATGTGAGGAATAATGGCACGTTTGACAGACAAGGCTATCAATGCATGTGCTTGAGCATCTCTGCCATCCCAACAAAGTTGCTCTACAATAGGTGCAACAGGAACTGCAACACGAACAGGAACCTGAAGGATATCACCATCTTCAACACCATCTACATCAACTTTAGTAACTGTATTTGCAGGTGTAATAGGATATGTTTCAACACCCTGCATAATATTCTACAGTCCTTTTGCAACCAATACATGATGCATCATATAAGCCTATAATGGATAATTGATACCATCCAACTTATCCTCAATAGCCAACATATAGAATCATCGCTGCTTTCAGCCATGGCCACTGACTGAAATACCTTGATGCAAAAAAATGATTGTATCTCAAAAAGTTGAACAGAACTACCCTATCCAGTTTTGCTAAACCTGTAGCAGAGTTTGAGGAGCTTTTACTGGTGAACGGAAACTATATATATATATATATATATATATATATATATATATATATATATATATATATATATATATATATATATATATATATATATATATATATATATATATATATATATTAGTGCAAAAAGACAAAATTGCCTACATAAGCGCTATGATAGTAGGTTCAAAGGCCAAAACAAACTGAGATCATGATTTGGACACCACACAACAAAGCTATTTTGAACTCCTAATCGCCATGAATTGCTCACCAATTTTCATGCGATTCTGAGACTATGACCGGAGGGGTGTTGATGACACCCTAGATGAAGTGGCGACTTGCTTTGATACCAATTGTTGGAGTTTGAGGTCTGTAGACGCACACAAACAACACAAGGAAGAAGAAGAAGAAGCTTGGATCACAACACATAATACTGAATGTATCACTAAGAGAATGTAGAAAGATAAGTGACCCATAGGCATATATACAAGCCAAGGGAAAAAACCTCCTAAGTGTCTGGCGATCCTAGTGTGTTCACACACATCACTAACGAAATATATTAACAATGTATTGGTAGCAAAAGAGCTCTAGAATATTATATAGGGTGTTGAAAACATCATATTACACCTGTAAATATAGTGATTGAAGGTGATGCCAATGGTTTTGAAGATGATGCTTTTCAATTTCTTGGATGTCTTGTACTTCTTGTTGCACCTACTACATATCAAGTTCGTTGGGATGGCATGATGCACAAGTACATGTATTGATAGATTTGTCTATCAAACGTGACATTATCCCTCAGACTCACTCACATAAGATAGCAAAAGATGCTTGGGATACTCTTATAAGATTATACCAGGCAAGAAATGAGGCGTGTGTTGCTTAACCCAAAAAGACTTGGAGATTGAGCATCTGAACAAGCGAGATTCAATAGACATTTTTTTGACAAAGCTCAAAGATTTGAAAGAGAAGTTGATTTTTGCTTATGAAATTTTGCTAGATACCTCACTTTGTGTAGAATGTACTTAACGATCTTCTAGATTCATATTAGAGTTTTTCTTCTAATCTTTCATCGAGGATGAATGCAATACAAATGCCTTAAACTTTGAAGAGTTATTCTCTGTTTTGTCGCAAGAAGATCAATCTAGACAGAACATGTCAATTATGCATGTTGTAGATCAAGCTTTTCTAGCTTGTCAGAAGGGCAAAGGTAAATGGAGCACATCTACTAGTAAGCAAAAATATACTAATGCTACATTGTCAAAGAAGGAAGAAAAATATGAAAAGAAAACAAAAAAGTAGAAAAAATTTTGCAAGTATTACGAGGAGAATTTTCATGTCATAAAGAGTTTTGCTAAACTAGCTACAAAGGACAGAAAGAAGAAAGAGGCTCGAATGGTTGTTGCAGAGGCCTTTACACATAAAATAGAGTCTGCTAATCTTGTTCAGAATGAAGAATCGGCATTTACTACTACTTAAATCTATGACCCATCTTCTCATGAGTAGTGTATGTCTGTAGTAGACTCAAATGTTTGGTAATCTGATAGTGGTGCAACCAAACATATTACCTCATAGCCCCATTTCTCCACTTCACTTGAGCCTATCCCTACAAGTAATACTATCACATGTGCTAACAACTCCTCTTATCCTATAATGAGAGTTGGAAAGATCATTTTGACTACTTCTAATGTTAATTCTTTCACATTGTTAAATACCTTATATGTGTTAGGGATCGAGAAAAATATGTTATCAATGTCAACATCAGCCAAGATTGGCTCAGTTGTCAATTTTGTTGATGGCATACATACATTTCATGATCTCTCGAATGGTGATGTTATTATTTCTTCTCTACTATGAGCTATATAAGCTCAAAGTTATGCAGAATCTATGAATGGTTCGACATGTGCAGTTCATGATTCTCACGCTATACCAGATGCAAAGCTTTGACATGCATGCTTTGGTCATCTGAATTTTGCTAGTTTACTTTGCTTGTAGAAATCTGAAATGATGTCCTCTCTACCCAAACTTGAGATGCCTTCTAAATATGTTTATGAAGGCTGTATTTTGGGCAAAATTCAGTGCTCCTCCTTCCCAAAAGATGGTTTAGTTAGAGCTACTCATAAGTTGAAGGTTTTTTGTAGTAATGTATGTGGTTCTATGCAAACACCTTTATTTGATAATTACCTAAACTTTGTGAGTTCATTGATGAATTTTGCAAGCATGCATGAGTTTATCCATTCAAAGCAAAGTATGAGGTTATTATGTGCTTTAAATAGTTCTTTTTATGGCTAAAAATTTGCCAACATGTGAAATGGGCACCCTTTGTTGTGATTGAGGGATGAAATATATGGCTTTTGAGTCTAATGCAATTCTAGTCAAGCATGGCATAAAACATCAGTGTATAGTGCCGTATACACCTCCATAAAATGGATTTGTTGAAAAAAAGAATATTTCTCTCATGGAAATGGATCAAAAATGGTCTTCCATATGTGTTAGAGGTCATTCTAAAAAAAAGGGAACATAACTAATTTAAGGAATATGATTTTTTTCATGAAGTAGTGGAGGTGGTCTCTTGCAATTTGATTTTGGGTTCTAGAATCATAGTTTTTAACTAAACAACACATCTCATATGTACTTTTTATGAGATGGATCTATATTGTAATGCCATTTCCCTTAGCTCCTTGAGGACCATAAGCTCTCTCAATTCTCTAGAATAATATCTCAAAGGTCTTGAAAGGGCACCCGACCCCCATTGATCCCCTCCCCACATGCCTCCTTCCCCTCATCCTTCCTTTGTTTTTTGATATGGAATGAACACAAGTATGTAGGGTAATAATGCTTCAACTAATTGCAATCGACATTTTTGAAGAGTTGTTGTCCTTCCTTCGCAGACTAGCTTGGCCTTCACCTGTGATATATGTGAAGGTAGTGACCATGCATGTGAAGGTAGTGACCTTGCACAATTAAATTACCAAATTAAAGCAAGGAAATGAAGCGACGTGCATAAAGAGAGAACATGCTTTTAAATATAAGGATTAAATAAAAAGGAACCCTAAATGAAGATTCAAGTAAGACCTCATGCTTGTAGACTAATAAAAAGTGAGACACTATATCCGACCAAAAGGAAGAGTCGCTTGATATGTAAGAAGAGATACCCTCTTCTCTTGAACACCAAGCATTTGGGAACATGTTTTCCTCAACAAAGCAATGACATGGTCTCGGTTTTGAGGCCACAACATGTGAGCATGTGAGGTTAGTGCTGAAATGGGCATCTTCGTTGTCACATGCTTCATCTTCAACCTTCTTTCATCCCACTACCTTGCAATGACAAGACACCTACATTAAAGCACACCTATGACATAATTCCTTGAAATGGAAGGATAAAAGGGAATACTAAATACTCACTCTTCACAAATCCATACTCCCTAGAAAGGTGTTGGCATCTAACAACCCTAGCTCGACGTGTTGAGTTGTCCACCTCCCTTGGGGAGGGCATGGTTCAAGCCCTTTGGGTTGTCTTGGCATAACCCCTCGTCCACATGTAGTTCTGTGGGTAAAATCAATACACTCATCTGGCTTTGGGCCATCTCTATCCAATTTTTACTGTTGGTGGGCCTTCAAGCTCTTTTCATTCCTAGTAGGTGGTAGGTGTTCAACCCCTCCTTCTCGAGGATTCAATGGTCCCTATGAGTGCTATGCCCTCCATTGTTGTACTTTCCAATTAACTCAAGCTTTCAAGAAGAGTAAATAGCAAGATCTAACTTCTTATAATATAAAATAAATGTGTTTTTTTTAAGAGTACAATGAATTGGAAATACACACTCACACACCCAACCTCGTAAGGTAGAGGCATCCATCATGAGACACTCATGGACATGCCCAGCCAAGACTTGAACTCAGGACTTCCTCACACAACTTCAAGATGTCAAGCACTAGGCTACGTATGCTCGAACAAAAAAGATTTTGCAACTCCCCAATGAGGAGAAATCCACACGTTGATCACCTATGCATTTGCATACACCTTTACTTTTACGCTTCTTGGAGATAGAGATCATCTTGCTCAAGATATCCAAGTGCAATTGCATCTCCATGTTCATCGTACTGGGCTAATAGACCGAGAAAATCTCTACTGCATTTCTCTCATATGAAGATGCTCGGTAGAGGCTCGATATTGTGAATGATATTCATGAACATTATAGTTCGAGAAACTCCATGGGAACATTATGGGTACCCACATGAGAAATCAAACTTTACTTTGTTTGGGTGAGGAAAAAAAATCTAGGCATAATTGTCATGCGAAGAAATTGGCTTTTCTCGATCCAAACAAGCATGTCGTCTGATTGTGTTTCTGCAGCTTTTTTGTGGCGTTGTTCATGCTTCGGTTTGTGCTGCACCTATTGTAGGGCAAATTCATTGGGATGGTAGAGATGCTCACACACAAGCATTGATAGCTTTGTCTGTCAAACGTGCCATTATTCCTCATATTCGCTCTTGCAGCAAAGCTAAGGATGCTTTGGATACACTTACCACATTGTACCAGGGTAGGAATGAGGCTCGTGTTGCTTACCTTCGAAAACAGTTAGAGAGTGAGCATATGGTAAGATCATTCTGACTACTACTGGTGTTAGTTCTTTTACATTGTTAGATGCTTCATTTGTGCCTGGGAACAAGAAAAATCTACTATCAGTTTCTGCATTAGCCAAGATTGTCTTGGTTGTGAAATTTGTTGATGACAGATGTACAATTCATGATTTGTCAAACGACGACATGATTATCACTTCTAGCATTTTGTGTCATGGTTGTATAAGCTCATAGACTATGAAAAATCTGTGAATGATTCAACATGTGGAGTACTTGATTCCCAGGCTATGTCAGATGCAAAGCTTTGGCATGCACACTTTGGTCATATGAATTTTGCTACTTTGCTACACCCACATAAATTTGAGGCACCCAAAAAACATGTCTGTGAAGGCTGTATTTTGGGCAAAATGCATCATAGCTCCTTCCCAAAAGATGACTCAATTCGAGCTACTCAAAAATTGCAACTTGTTCATAGTGATGTCTGTGGTCCTATGTAGACGTCTTCTTTTGGGAACTATCTTTACTTTGTGACTTTAATTGATGATTTTTCTAAGCATGCATGGGTATATCCACTCAAAGCAAAGTCCAAAGTGTTTATATGCTTCAAAAAGTTTTTGGTTT
This sequence comes from Ceratopteris richardii, assembly GCA_020310875.1. Taxonomy (NCBI): domain Eukaryota; kingdom Viridiplantae; phylum Streptophyta; class Polypodiopsida; order Polypodiales; family Pteridaceae; genus Ceratopteris; species Ceratopteris richardii. Next base: position 69,948,742 of record CM035438.1, on the reverse strand, counting down.
TGGCTGAAAATATGTCAGCATGTAAAATGGGCACCCTCTATTCTGATCGAGGGGAGGATTATATGTCTTCTGACTTAAATGCATTTTTGGTTGAACGTGGGATAAAACATCACTGTACAGTACCATAAACACATCAATAGAATGGAGTTGCTAAACGGGAGAACATGTCACTGATGGAGATGGCGAGGTGTATGGTCAAGAGTCAGGCTTTACCACATACTTTCTTGCTTGAGGTTGTCATCTGTGAAGCATATGTACTTAACAGGTGTCCCACTAAAGCATTGCAATTTATCACTCCATATGAGGCTTGGCATGGTTGTAAGCCATTTGTTGCTCACCTGCATGTTTTTGGTTGTTTGGCATATGCATTAGCGCCTGAACAACATTGCAGAAAATTGGATGATAAAGTAGTAAAATCTATTTTTGTTGGGTAAAGTTCTAAAAGCAAAGGCTATTGTCTATATGATCCACATAGTAAACACATTTTGGTTAGCCGTGATGTTTTTTTTGTGAAAGATGCTATTCAGCCTTTACTTTCATGTACAAAGGAAACATCTGTTAGCTCCAAAGACATGTATGATACTTTGCTACATCTTTTTACAAGTGGACAGTCTAGTGCTAGTCCTAATAAGGAAACTTCTCAACCTTTGCAGGTTTCATGTGATGATGCACATCATTCCATTTTTGATGCAGATTTACATGATGCACTTGTTGATGAGAGACCTGATATTGAGGAGGCCAAAACTATAACAAGATGGCTGGTGTAGACTTTGTGTGACAACAAATTAGATGCACTCTATCATACCGTACTCGTTCATGCTCTCATAGTGCCTCTTTTGCATAAGATTGCTATGCTATGGCTGCCTCTAGTCTTTGTGATGAGACTAAGCCTATTTCATTTGATGAAGCACAAAATTCTGAACATTGGATGGCTGCAATGCAATCTGAATATGATGCTATCATGAAAAATTGTACGTGGTCTTTATGTGACTTTCCTCTTGGCAAGAAGGCCATTGGCACTAAGTGGGTATACAAGTGGAAGCATAAACATGATGGAACAGTTGACAAGTATAAGGCTAGGCTTGTTGCAAAGGGTCAACCATAGGAAAAAGGCATTGATTTTGATGAGATCTTTGCACCTACGTGCCAAATGACTACTATTCGTAGCATTTTTGCACTTGGAGCTCATCATGATTGTAATGTACATCATTTGGACATTGAAACTGCATTTTTGAATGGTGAATTGCATGAACAAGTGTATGTTTTTGAGCCTTGTGGCTTTGTGCAAAAAGGGCACAAAAATCAAGTGTGCATGTTGAAGAAGGCATTATGGTTTAAAGCAAGCACCATGTGCTTGGTATGAAAAGATACATGCCTACCTGATTGCACATGGTTTTGAGAACAGTCACCTTATATGTTAAGCATGTTAATGATGTGCTTTTGATCATTGTTGTGTATGTTGATGACATGCTGGTCACTGGTTCTCATGACAAGCATATTGCTGATTTTAAGGCTGATTTGCATGCCTCATTTGAGATGTGTGATTTGGGGCATTTGCATCATTATTTGGCATTGAGCACAAAATATATTGACACATTATTACAACATTTTGCCCTTGAAGACTGTAAACCTATTACCACTCCTATGGAGACAAGTTTACGATTGAGTCTTCATGATGCTTGAGATGCATTTAATGTTGTTCTCTATCAGTACACTATTTGATGCTTGATTTACTTATGCATTACTCAGTGAGATATTCAATTTGTTGTCTCACAGATGAGCAAGTTTATGCATTGCCCAAGAGTCAAGCACTGGTAGGGAGTTAAGCGCATCTTTCGCTACTTGAGTGTTACCCAGCTACTTGGATTGTTTTATCCCAAGGGGGGGATTGCTACAACCAGATTTACATGCTTTTTCTGACTCTAACTGGCCTAGTTGCTATGACACTCATGTGTCCACTAGTGGCTTTTGCTTCATGCTTGGTAGCTCATATATATCTTGGTTGAGCAAGAAGCAGCCGGTTGTGGCCACTTTCAGTTCTGAGGCTGAGTATAGGGCAACTTTCACAACGACTGTTGAGTGTGTGTGGCTCAGATGCCTTCTGGCTGATTTGGGTGTTGGTTAGTCTTCTGCCACCACCATCTTCACTGACAATCATAGCACATTGGCAATTGCGAGGAACCCTGTGTTCCATTCTCGCACTAAGCACATTGAGGTGCATTATCATTATGTCACGGAAAGGTTCTCTGTTGGAGAGATTAGCTTGGCATATGTGCCCACGTAGGAAAACATTGCAGAACCTGAAGGCTCTACCTAAGGAGAAGTTTGAAGCTTTCCATAAAGCTTTGGGCTTAGTTCCTTTTGTGGATTGATTCCACATTGCTTGGCACATCCTTATGCATGAGTGCCAGCTCCTTGTTCACCATATCACTCCCAGGGGAGATCTATTGATATATTTAGGCAGTGATGTGTGTGAACACACTAGGACAACCGAGGCACTTTTTTCCCTCTTTAGGATGTTTTTTTTCCCTGGCTTGTATATACACCTATTGCCCTAATGGGTCAAATATCTTTGTACATTCTACTGGTAATACCACTACAAGGAATACGGGCGTGTAGCGACGGTTAAGGCGACAGAATTTCGTCGCTATAAAATTGCAACTTGCGTCGGAATTACCGTCGAGCGCGAACCGTCGATTATACGACGCAAAAAGCGACCTCTATTGCGACGCTTCCGCCTAACGTCGCTTAAACGACGCTTGTCAAAGGCGTCGCTTAAGCGATGCTTTTTTGCGTCACATAAGCGACGGTTTACACCGTCGTATAAGCGACGGTTTTTTTTGTCGCATAAGCGACGCTCCACATCGTCGTATAAGCAACGGTGAAGACCGTCGTATACGCGACGCTAAGCAAATGTCGCTTATACGACGACGCGTTGCATCGCTTATACGACGATTTGTTGACGAACAAAAATTAAAACGTTGGAGGCTCTGCAATCGGCATTTTCACGCATCCGATCGAAGAGCTCTCCAACGTTCGCAATTGCGCTGCGCTTACGAGCTGAAGCAAGTATATGCAGAATTGTTGTTTTGCTTCAGCTCTCTGTTATTGTCTCCCTCTGTCTTTGTTTCTCTCTTTCTACATCTTTCTCTCTTTGAATTTTCTCTCTCTCTCTCTAGATCTCTCTCTCTCTCTAGATCTCACTCTCTCTCTCTCTAGATCTCTCTCTCTCTCTCTAGATCTCTCTCTCTCTCTCTAGATCTCTCTCTCTCTCTCTCTCTCTCTCTCTCTCTCTCTCTTCTCTCTCTTTATTGCAGGTTATTCAAGAAGCTAACCAAGCAAAAACTATGGATCACAATTGTAAGTACAATTTCTATTATTTGTAGATCATTTGAATTGTGTTATTTTCATTACATACCATACTCACACTTATTGATATGCACTCATACACTTATACATGATGAAGAAGCACACACACATGCATATACCTACATATACACATATACATGCACATACACACACATACACATAGAGTTATACATATACACACACATACACAAGAACATGCACATATTGATACATACATATACACTTATACATGCACATGCATATACATACATATACGCACACATACACATGCACATATACACATATACATGCACATACACACACATACACATAGAGTTATACATATACATGCATATACATATACACACATACACATGCACATGCACATACTCATACACACATATACACTTATACATGCACATGCACATACATACATATACACACACATACACATGCACATACATACATATACACACACATACATATACACTTAGGTACACACATATGAATGAATTATATAATTAAAGTATTAAAACACATGCTTAATATAAACAATAATAACAATCAATAGAACAAAACTCTTCATTACTTAATACCATACACACAATTCAAAACATGACTGAAATGAAAAATATATAGATAAATATATATATATATATATCAATGTAAATACATATAATCCAATGTCATAATCAACGTCTAAAATCCTAATCATCATCATCATGATCATCATCATCATCAGCAATATCATGATCATCCTGATCTTCCTCATCCTCATCCTCATGATCACCCTGTGACGATCGAGATCGTCCCTCCTGTGTCTGTCTCTCCACCTCATCCATATTTGTCTCCCCATAATACTCCTATATTACATATAACAAACATAAATCAATAAAATAATTAAAACATTCATAACAACAAAATAATTATATAAAATTTAAAAATACTCACAAAGGCATCAGGATGATCTTGTATATACTCGCTCAAACGCCGATATCCAAAATGTGTAGCATACTCGATCTCGTGTTTCGTAGGATATCGGCCATAATCCTTTCGCTGCAATGAAACAAATAAAAAACATTAGTTGCTTGCATTTTAACTAAAATAAAAAATATACTCACAATAACACATATACTTACAAACGTAGCTACAAAACCATTATGGCCCATTTGGCCTAAGTGCGATGTGTGGCCCGACTCCACTCTCTTCTTTGCAGCAGCCTGTTTATTCAAGGAAAAAAATACATAAATTAAATTAAAAAATTACTAAAATATCTAAAAATTATAAATATAAACTATTAATTTGTGTACCTTCTGCTGAGGAAATGACTCTTGAAGACGTAGCTGTCTACGAAAAAACTGCCACGACTCAGGTGGTATGTTAGCTCGCCTCTTATTTTTTTCGACCATACAATATCTCCTGTTAATTTAATCTCAAACAGAAAAAAAAGTCAGAATACATACACATATATACACACATATACACATACACATACACATACACATACACATACCCACATACACATATACATGCAAACATATACGCATGCATATATGTATATATATACACATATACATACATATAACATAAACACACATATACATATCCACATATATACGTACACACACATGCATGCATATACACTCATTCATACAAAATACATGCATTTATCCCACAATAATATGTGTTGTGTATATGTGAATATGTGTGTATGTATAAATGTGTATATGTGAATATGTGTGTATGTGTGAATATGTATATGTGAATTTTTTATTTATGTAGATAATCAAATTATTAATATCAAATACCATTATTTGTAGATTCTGATCAATCAGATGGAACTCCACCACCGTCTCCTCATCGTGCAACAACTTTATACTGTAAGTATATGAAATATTTAATTTTAACTATATTTGATGGATACATAACTTATATATTTTTTTTATGTTTCTTATGATGTGCAGATTCTGATCAATCAGAGGGTACTCCACCACCTCCTACCCATGCAACGACTTCACATGTGTCCTCCGATAGGAATTATGATGAATTTTACTATCAAGAGCATATTATATGTTGGTGTAACTCTTGTTATGGCACGTATCGAAGATCACGATTGGAATGTATTCAACATGAGGCAGAGTATGGTACTTTTGAGCATGCACCATCACCTAGTCAACGTGATAATGCTTGGGTATGTATTTTCTATATATATTAATGTCATTTTTTTATTTAAAAACCATGTATAAAATCAAATTATTATTGATATACAGGAATACTTGCTCGATGATGATGATGATGATGATTTTTCTCATAATGTTAATATACCTCGTACACGTCATGGACTTGCTGTTCATCAATTACAAGCAGAGGTTTCTAGAAATCCTCTACCTCCTAGTTTAGAGAATGAAACGGCTAGAGATTATCCATTGCCAGCTCGTGATCGTTCTTTAGTACAAACATATGATAGAAGAAGATATGGAGGATGGAATAGAGGACCACTTCCTTTAGATGGAGAGGTTTTCAACTTTTGGGGTAATCGCTATATGATTGCTCCATCCACTATTACTAATGTTGGTCGTGGTCTCTTTATTGTAGAGGATTTGTATGTGCCTCCGAACTCTGAAGTCACTCTTATGTCATTTTGTGGTCCTATATATGGATGGGGAGATTGGCATCGACTTTCACGTTATGTTCAAAGCATGAGTACTTATGGAATATGCTTGAACGCAGCATCTCTTACTAGTAGAAGGATTTTACATGCAGAAAATGAAAGATTATATATTGATGGAAGACCTTACACACATGGAAATATAGCAGGTTTAATAAATAGTAGTCGAGGGTTACATAATAGTTCAAGGACTAATTGCACATTTGAGGAGCGTGAAAATAGTCATGAATCACCATACATGAGTAGAGATGTATCAAGATACATAGTTGTCAATGCTATTACTACATTACATGCTGGTGATGAACTATTAGTGAATTATGGATGGCGTAGACCTCCAAGAGCACCTTTTAGCTTGAGAGAATAAAAATTTTCTATCCATATTTAATAAGTTATATACTTAATTTTATATTTGAAGTTTAATTTTTATTCATTTATGGAATACTAATGAGTTTTATTTATATGTGTAGATTCCAACGTATGATGTTGATGATATTCGTCCACAACATTCACAATTACCAATAAGACCTCATTTATCAGAAGCTTCCATGAGGAGGCTACGCAAAACTAAGCCTGTGCAATATGCAAAGTTGAAAGATCTATATTCAAAAGATGATAAAGTACAAGATTTGTGTGACAATGATGAAGATGATGGCATGGCAGATTTTATTGAGGATTGGTATCAAAATGACAGTGAGAGCATGGATATTTCTAAAAATGAGAAATATCTTCGAGAGGAATGTCTAAAGCATGTATATGAAGGAAGTCGTTTGACACGACTAAGTGCGAGCTTACTTATTCTCAACCTTCAAAATCGTTTTGGATGGAGTAATGTATCTATTTCGACACTATTAAGGTATAATTTTCAATTTTCTATCTATTTATATATATGTGCATAAATATATATATATATATATATATATATATATATATATATATATATATATATACATGCAGGTTTTTATTCTTACTATAGATAAGGTAAGAACAAGAACTTGAATTGAATGGACACTTTTTGTCCGCGCATCTTTTAAAACTATTAATGCATCTTTCAAAATATTCGTAAAAAATTTGATTGTTTGGATGGCAGGATACGATTGTTTGTTTTGGAGGATATGAAGTATGTACCTTCATTGAATGATTTGTCGATTCACGCATATGTTCAGTTTGAAAGTGTGAGAAGCGGATTTATAATTTGTATTCAAAGAATTTGGCACTGTTTATAGGCCATACAATGGTGACCTGGATGCATCGCATGCACAGAGGTTACTCAAGATAGAGCAATCTGATTATAATGGACTAGTGCCAGCAAGATTCCTAGGGTATGCAGTAAACCTCTTGCATGTCAATGATGAGCATTTGAACTTTAGGATACAAAGTGGAAATCCTAACGTGCCTATGCATGTCCTCATAGGCAATGTCTCTGCTCTGCTATCACGTGCTGGAGGTGGTATAGGTGTCCTGAAAATAGATAGAAAGAAATAAATAAAAATATGTGCTATAATATCATTAAAAAAAATTATGAAAAAAAACATACCTATGAGCAGATAGCTCTCTTCCTGCATGTGGATCCGCAGAAGAGCCCTCGTCTGATCGTGTAAGCATCTGGATCGTATAATCCAGCTCCTCATCGGACATCTCTGCGTAGTCCCGCATTATGGCCCCTAGAGTATCTGACGGAACTCTTGCTCTCATAAGACTTTTTATGAGAGTGAGTTTCGCCTTTCTCTCTTTACTGGGATCCATAATACCTAACATATAAAACAAAATGGTTAGAAATCAATATATATATACGTGTATGTGTGTGTATGCATGTGTATGTGTGTGCATGCATGTGTATGTGTGTGTATGCATCATTATGTGTGTATGTGTGTAGGTATATGTGTGTGTTGTCTATGTGTATGTGTGTGTGTCTATGAGTGTGTATGTGTTTATGTATATGTATGTATCTACGTGTGTGTATGTATCTATGTGTGTATGTGTATGCATGTATGTATGCATGTGTGTGTATGCATATGTATGTGTGTGTATGCATCATTATGTGTGTCTATGTATGCATTTGTACGTGTGTATGCATCATTGCATGTGCATGTGTCTATGTGTGTATGTGTGTGTATATGTGTGTGTGTCTATGTGTATGTGTGTGTGTTTATGAGTGTGTATGTGTTTATGTGTATGTATGTATCTATGTGTGTCTATGTGTCTAAGTGTGTATGTGTATGCATGTATGTATGCATATGTATGTGTATGCATATGTATGTGTGTGTATGCATTATTATGTGTGTCTATGTATGCATGTGTATGTGTGTATGCATCATTACGTGTGTATGTATCTATGTGTGTATGTGTGTGTGTGTATATGTGTTTGTATGTGTGTATGCATGTGTGTGTGTATGCATGTGTATGTGTATATGTGTATATGTGTGTGTATATGTGTGTATGCATGTGTGTGTGTATATGTGTGTATATGTTTGTATGCATGTGTGTGTATGCATATGTATGTGTATGTATGCATTATTATGTGTGTCTATGTATGCATGTGTATGTGTGTATGCATCATTACGTGTGCATGTGTCTATGTGTGTATGTGTGTGTATATGTGTGTGTGTCTATGTGTATGTGTGTGTCTATGAGTGTATATGTATTTATGTGTATGTATGTATCTATGTGTGTGTATGTGTATGCATGTATGTATGCATATGTGTGTGTATGCATATGTATGTGTGTGTATGCATAATTATGTGTGTATGTGTCTATGTGTGTATGTGTGTGTGTATACATTATGACAGTGTATGTAAGCATGTGCATTATGTATGCATATAAGTATGTATGTATGCATATGCATTATGTATGCATATGCATATGCATTATGTATGCATATGCATATGCATTATGTATGCATATGCATATGCATATGCATTATGTATGCATATGCATATGCATTATGTATGCATATGCATATGCATTATGTATGCATATGCATATGCATTATGTATGCATATGCATATGCATGTGTATGCATATGCATGTAAGTATGTATGTATGCATATGTGTGTGTATGCATATGCATGTAAGTATGTATGTATGCATATGCATATGCAATATGTATGCATGTATGTATATGTGTGTGAATGTGTGTGAATGTGTGTGTGAATGTGTGTGTACATGTGTCTGTATGTGTGTATGCATGTGTATGTGTGTGTATGCATCATTATGTGTGTATGTGTGTGTACATGTGTCTGTATGTGTGTATGCATGTGTATGTGTGTGTATGCATCATTATGTGTGTATGTGTGTGTATGTGTGTGTGTCTATGTGTATGTGTGTGTATCTATGAGTATGTATGTGTTCATGTGTGTGTATGTGTCTATGTGTGTATGTATCTGTGTGTGTATGTATCTATGCATGTGCATTATGTATGCATGTAAGTATGTATGTACATTATATGCATATGCATATGCATTATGTATGCAAATGTATGCATGTATGTGTTTATGTGTGTATGTCTCTCTATGTGTGTGTATGCATATATCTGTGTGTATGTGTGTGTATGCATATATGTGTGTGTATGTGTGTGTATATGTGTCTGTATGTGTGTATGCATGTGTATGTGTGTGTATGCATGTGTATGTGTGTATGTGTCTATGTGTGCATGTGTGTGTATATACTATATGTGTGTGTGTCTATGTGTATGTGTGTGTACCTATGAGTGTGTATGTGGTTATGTGTGTATGTGTCTATGTGTGTGTATGTGTTTATGTGTGTATGTGTATGCATGTATGTGTATGTGTGTGTATGTCTCTCTATGTGTGTGTGTATGCATATGTGTGTGTGTATATGTGTGTCTATGTGTGTATGCATGTGTATGTGTGTGGATGCATCATTATGTGTGTATGTGTCTGTGTGTGTATATGTGTGTGTATGTGTGTGAGCGTCTATGTGTGTGTATGTGTGTGCGCGTCTATGTGTATGTGTGTCTGTGTGTGTATGTGTGTGTGTCTATGTGTATGTGTGTATCTATGAGTATGTATGTGTTCATGTGTGTGTATGTGTCTATGTGTGTATGTATCTGTGTGTGTGTATGTATCTATGCATGTGCATTATGTATGCATGTAAGTACGTATGTACATTATATGCATATGCATATGCATTATGTATGCAAATGTATGCATGTATGTGTTTATGTGTGTATGTCTCTCTATGTGTGTGTATGCATATATGTGTCTGTATGTGTGTGTATATGTGTCTGTATGTGTGTATGCATGTGTATGTGTGTGTATGCATGTGTATGTGTGTATGTGTCTATGTGTGCATGTGTGTGTATATACTATATGTGTGTGTGTCTATGTGTATGTGTGTGTACCTATGAGTGTGTATGTGTTGTGTATGTGTCTATGTGTGTGTATGTGTTTATGTGTGTATGTGTATGCATGTATGTGTATGTGTGTGTATGTCTCTCTATGTGTGTGTGTATGCATATGTGTGTGTGTATATGTGTGTCTATGTGTGTATGCATGTGTATGTGTGTGGATGCATCATTATGTGTGTATGTGTCTGTGTGTGTATATGTGTGTGTATGTGTGTGAGCGTCTATGTGTGTGTATGTGTGTGCGCGTCTTGTGTATGTGTGTCTATGTGTGTGTATTTGTGTGTATGTGTGTGTGTCTATGCATATGTGTGTGTGTGTCTATTCGTGTATATGTGTGTGTGTAAGTGTGTGTGTGCGCATACCTGTCAACCGTCTCCCTTCTCTCTCTCCCTCTCGCGCGCGCTCTTTCTCTCTCTCTCTCTCTCTCTCTCTCTCTCTCTCTCTCGGTCTTGCGTTCAAGGCCCGGCACAAATGTGCCGGGAGAATTGAAATTTTTTTTTTTACATTCCAGAGCGTCGCATATGCGACGCTCTGCAGTTTGCCAACGTCGCTAAGTGCGTCGCTAACTAGCGACGCACTTAGCGACGCTTTGGCGTTGCGTCGCATAAGCGACGCTACCGTCTCTTATGCGACGATGCTCGGCCAAAAAAAAAAAATCCGATTTTTTTACCGTCGCTTATGCGACGATTCCATCGCATAAGCGACGGTTTTCGTTTTTTTCCCGATTCGGGGGCGTCGCTACGCCCCCCTTTTTCTTGTAGTGTACATTTAGTATTGTGTGTTGTGCTCCAAGATTCTTCTTCTTCTTTGTGTTGTTCGCGTGCTTCCAAAGACCTCAAACTCCAACAATTTTGACTATTGCTGATGGCAATTCTTTCACATTGTTAACTACCTTATGTGTGTCAGGGATCAAGAAAAATTGTTATGAGTTTCAACATTAGCCAAGATGGGCTTGGTTGTCAATTTTGTTGATGACATGTATACATTTCATGATCTCTCGGATGGTGATGTTATTATCTCTTCTGGCATTTTCTGTTGTGGGCTATATAAGCTTATAATTATGCAAAATCTATGAATGGTTCAACATGTGGAGTTCATGATTCTCAAGCTGAAAGGAAGAATATTTATCTCATGGAAATGGATAAGAAACGGTCTTCCATACGTGTTAGAGGTCATTCTAAAAAAAGGGAACATAGTTAATTTAAGGGATTCTAGAGTCATAGTTTTTAAATAGACAACACATCTCATATGTACTTTTTATGAGATGGATCTAAACTGCAATGCCATTTCCCTTAGCTTGTTGAGGACTTTAAGCTCTCTCAATTCTCGGGGAGAATATCTCGGAGGCCTTGAAAGGGCACCCCGCCCCCATTGATCCCCTCCCCACATGCCTCCTTCCCCTCATCCTTCCTTTGTTTTTTGATATGGAACGAACACAAGTATTTAGGGCAATAATGCTTCAACTAATTGCAATCGACATTTTTGAAGAGCTGTTGTCCTTCCTTCCCATATTAGCTTGGCCATCACCTATGATATATGTGAAGGTAGTGACCATGCACAATTAGATTACCAAATTAAAGCAAGGAAATGGAGCGCCATGCATAAAAAGAGAACATGCTTTTAAATAGAAGGATTAAATAAAAAGGAACCTAAATGAAGATTCAAGTAAGACCTCATGCTTATGCTTGTAGACTAATAGAAAGTGAGACACTATATCCGACCAAAAGGAAGAGTCGCTTGATATGTAAGAAGAGATACCCTCTTCTCTTGAACACCAAGCATTTGGGAACATGTTTTTCTCAATAAAGCAATGAGATGGTCTCGGTTTTGAGGCCACACCATGTGAGCATGTGAGGTTAGTGCTGAAATGGGCATCTTCGTTGTCACATGCTTCATCTTCAGCCTTCTTTCATGCCACTACCTTGCAATGACAAGACACCTACATTAAAGCATACCTATGATATAATTCCTTGAAATGGAAGGATAAAAGGGAATACTAAATACTCACTCTTCACAAATCCATACTCCCAAGAAAGGTGTTGGCATCTAACAACCCTAGCTCGATGCGCTGAGTTGTTTGCCTCCCTTGGGGAGGGTATGGTTCAAGCCCTCTGGGTTGTCTTGGCACAACCCCTCGTCCGCATGTAGTGGTGAGAAATAAAACTAGTCCCCTTTAGGGACTAGTGGGCCTTCGAAATCTTTGGGTAAAATCAATACACTCATCTGGCTTTGGGCCATCTCTATCCATTTTTTAATGTTGGCGGGCCTTCAAGCTCTCTTCATTCCTAGTAGGTGCTAGGTGTTCAACCCCTCCTTCTCGAGGATTCAATGGGCCCTATTAGTGCTATGCCCTTCATTGTTGTACTTCCAAATTAATTCAAGTTTTCAAGGAGAGTAAATAACAAGATCTAACTTATTATAATATAAAAAAAAGGGGTGTTTTTTTTTTTGAGAGTACAATGAATTGGAAATACACACTCACACACCCAACCTCGTAAGGTAGAGGCATTCATTATGAGAAACTCATGGACATGTCCAGCCAAGACTTAAACTCAAGACTTCCTCTCAAAGCTTCAAGGGGTCACCACTAGGCTAAGGAGTCTCAAACAAAAAAGGATGTTACCACCTCTCAAACAAAAAAGGATGTTACCACCTCTCCAATGAGGAGAAATCCACGCGTTGATCACCTATGCATTTGCATAGACCTTTACGTTTACGCTTCTTAGAGATAGAGATCATCTTGCTCAAGATCTCCAAAGTGCAATTGCATCTCCATGTTAATCCTGCTGCATTTCTCTTGCATTTCTCTCATATGAAGATGCTCGGTCGAGACTCGAGACTCGATATTGTGAACGATATTCATGAACATTATAATAGTCAGAGAAACCGCATGGGAACATTGTGGGTGCCCACATGAGAAATCAAATGCAGTTTTGGGGGGAACTTTACTTTGTTTGGGCGAGGAAAAAAATCCAGCATAATTGTCATGCGGAGGAATTGGCGTTTCTCGATCCAAACAAGCATGTCGTCTGATTGTGTTTCTGCGGTTTTTTTGCGGCGGATGAGTTGTTGACACTATTTTCAGCACGATTGAATTCATCTGAACGGATGAAATTGTTGTCAATCTGCAATTTTGCATCCCTTGAGGCTTATTGAGGCGCGCAGACCATTCTCACGATTTCTACATGCCATCTCATTTGAAGCTGTATATCCACTCCGCAAGACAGCTTTATGTTTTTTCGGAAGACTACTTTCGAGGAAGAGGTAAGAGTGTTTCCTGGCTCATAAGGACTGACAGAATGATTTGACGAAGACATATTTCATGTTTTTCTGGCGGGGGATGCGGTTGAGTTATTTTACATGCAAAGAGAACCCCACAGAAAGTTTCGTGCTTGCAAGTATTGAGTTCCTACCGCTTGAAGAGCATGACTATTTTTAATCACCTTTCCCTGCAAGCCTTCTCTACGGAACAACCCGATAGTACGAAAATCTTTATTTCCTTCAATTCTTTATATTGTCAAGGTCTTACCCTCCAAATTGTTTCTGCACAGGAAATTCTTTCAAATATGATGTTGATAGCCCCAATCAATTCAGTTTGATTTCCGGATTAGCTCAGCTCTTTCTTAAAAAAGGCCTCTCTTCACAGCCTTCCTGTTTTCCTAGTTCGTTAAACGTTCAGTTTCATCCAGTATATGAATACGTGGTTGAGGCTTTGTTTTTGTAGTCTTTTTTTTTTTTTTTTTCTTTTTAAAATTTTAACTTTTTCATTCGACACCTTTCCGACAAATAGTCTATCATTTTATGTTGTTGCAGGTACGTGGTATAAGCTGTATTTGTTGGCGTTTCTTTGTCATATTTTGAACTCAGTATGGCCTTGATCATTTTATGATCAAGGCACACCCTGATCACAAGTCCAGGTCTGTAAATAGTGTAAGATATCAAGGAGAAATTTCTTTCAATGCCTTTCGAAAAGGAATATTTCCCAGTCTACGTCCAAGCAGACAAGGATTTTAAAGATGAGGCAGAGGCCGATGAAGTTGCGAGTACTAGTCCTTCTGAACCGTTTGAAAAAATCTCTCCTCCAATCATGTCTCGGAAAAGTACTCAAGTGGTCATGTCGTCTCCCGGCAGCTCATGGTGGCAGCACAAATTATTGTCGCCTCCTCAAGCTTTCCATATTTTGAAACAGTCGAAAGAAGAGTTATCATTGCTTACGCCTTCTACGCTACCAGAAGCTGTGGGGTTAGAGGGATTTAACCTTCCTCTTCTTGGTCAAGTGAAGTGGGAAGAACTGAAAATTTGTGCCAAAGACTGGTTGAAAAACCCTAAAAATCTAGCTTTGTGCCTTTGGGGCTCAGCAGTCGGCATATCTGGGGCTATTCTCTTCCTTGTTATGGTTGGTCTACTTGATGGTCAACTTCATAGCAAGCAAGAGAGAGATACATGGTTTGAGATCAATAATCAGATATTGAATGCCTTGTTTACAATGATGTGCCTTTATCTTCATCCACAGAGGTGCCTGCACCTTGTGATGCTTCTTAGATGGCATCCACAAGATATAACTATGCTTCGTCAAATTTATTGCAAAAATGGTACTTACAAACCACACGAATGGGTTCATATGATGGTTGTTGTCATGCTTTTGCATATTAATTGCTTTGCTCAGTATGCATTATGCAGCCTTAATTGGGCTTTCAAAAGGTCAGAAAGGCCTCCTATTGGAGTTGGATTATGCCTTGCTGTGGCCATTGGTGCTCCAGCTGCAGCTGGAATTTACAGAATTCTTAGTCCATTGAGTAAGGATTTTTATGTGGATGAGGACAATGAGGCACAAGTGAATGCAGAAATGTTGGTTCACCAGATAGAACTTGGGAGAACACCATCCCTCAGGATTGGCAGAGCACCACACATTTGCTGTGGGAGTCCAGCTTTTGCCTATAGAGATGGTGCTCTTGTTGATGAACCCCTTTGGAAAGGTGGTCTTTTCGACTGCTCTCAGGATCCTTCTGTTACAATCTTGTCAACTTTGTGCACCTTTTGTGTTTTTGGGTGGAACATGGAAAGGTTAGGGTTTGGCAATCGGTATGTCCATGTTGTAACTTTTATATTGCTTTGCACAGCTCCATTCTGGATTTTGAATCTAGCAGCAATCAACATTGATGATGTACGTATTCGAAAAGGCCTTGGAGTTTCAGGAATTTTGCTTTCAATTTTTGGCCTGTTATATGGCGGTTTTTGGAGGATGCAGCTGCGCAGAACTTACAAGTTGCCTCAGAACAAATTCTGCTTTAGCCAGCCTGTTTTAACTGACTGTGTACAGTGGTTATTCTGTCCACTATGCTCACTTTGCCAAGAAGTTCGTACTTCAGAATACTACAGAATCAGAGATCACACATTTTATGAGAGAAGGGCTCTTAGTGAAGCATCACCGTTTACTCCTTGTTCTAACGGACGATCATCAAGGATCCTAAAGTTCGGCCCTGAAGCATCTTCTCCTGTGCCATATAGAAATTATTCCCCCTCTGCATTTTCCTTATCATTGGATTCTGGAACCGAACATACAAGTAACAATGAACTAAATGGAGATGGCCTGAGCAGGTTTTCTGATTCAGTGAAAAATAGTTCATTGTCCGTTCCTGCTGAGCAGGTCATGATTGACAGGAAACAAAATCATCATGTGATTGAAGAGCAATCATCACCAGCCATTGATTTACAAAACTATTCTGATGGTGCTAGCTTAGTTACCAGTGCCAAAAGTTACAAAAGCTGCCATCAGCACACAAGTAGTCCTGGTGCAGCCAGTGTAGATCACGTTCTTCATGATAGAAGCAACCGATTGTAGCCAGATGAAGATGTGATCTGCTTTTGAAGATATCCAGCATATCATATGATCGTTTTTGTTGGATCAAAGCGGCCTGACCATGTACTGTTTTAGCCATTACAGGAAAGCAGGGTGCCAAATAGTTTTGATTAATGTCTTTGCCTTATATACATCGGAAGATGCTATTTTTCATTACTTGTTGTGTCAACATCTGGGACATGTAGTGTTCTTTCTACCAGGAAGGAGATAAGAGCATATGGTTTAGTACACCTATTATGGTACTTCTAACTACAGCCCTCTAGGAAAAAATGAATTCTAGCCCTTTTCAGTCATTCCTAGCTTATGAATGGCAGTTATCAGCATATTCATTTATGCTTGAAAGATTAAGAAATGAATGATTTCCGATCAAAACTAATTATGCATTCTGGGTGTTGGAGAGGTGCTGTTTTCCTTCCTTTTACATGTAGACATCTTGCTCAAAACAATGCACCATTCAACACTGAAGATTATTAGAACTTCTTTATATAATTTAAAAGAGACCAATATTTTTAATCTCCTTTGCCTGCTTGTTTGTTTTTTCTTTTTCAAGCATACATTTTTTTGAAGGAAGTTTGAAATTGCGGCCTATGCCTTTCTGAGACTGGAATTGAATTGTCTTTGGGAATATTTTTGATTGCTTTATACAGCTACTCTCTGCTCTTCCCCTATAAAGGTTATTTGAATGAATTGCATGATGCCCCATGACTTATGTTCACCCCAAAAAGTTGATGTGCTATCTCAATTCATGCACACACCTAGGGTTCCACATTTACTTGTAGCGAAAAGGGTACTCAGATATCTCAAAGGTACACTAAATGAAAGTCTATTCTATCATTTTGAAGATGAATTGCAGGTGAAAGCACATAGAAATGTCGATTGGCTAGATCCAAAAGATGATAGGAGTACAAGTCGATATGCAATGATACTTGGCAAGTAAGGTCATCTCTTGGATGGCAAAGAAGCAACCCACAGTTGCTCTATCCTCTACAAAACCTGAATACAAAGCTTTAGCTTAAGTGACATGTGAGCTTTTGTGGCTCAAGAAGCCCATGGTGGAGTTTAATTTGCACATCAATCAACTTCCAATCATGTGTAATAACATGACTAGTGTGCACCTATATGCCAATGCTTTGTTCCATGCTAGGAGCAAGCACATAGAAGTACATTATCATTACATCAGAGAGAAAGTGCTAGCTAAGGAGGTTCAAGTGCAACACCTAAGATGGTGAGCTCTGGGGCTATTCGTGTCTCTCACACACACAAGAAGAAAAAAAAGAAAACTGGGGAGGCGTTGGATTGTTGGAGCTTGGATGAAGACATAGAGCAACTTTGAACTTCATTCCCTACCTAACCTAATGGCTAGGCTTTGTCCAACTTGAGAGCAAGGCTTTTGCTGATATCGCGGCTCTGGAAGTGGCGTTTCCTTTTCATGGAGGCCTTATAATACACCTCATAGATGATTGCTGGTCTCTTGATCCGACAATTCCTGACTCTTACTTTGTCTACTCTATATCGTGTACTACCTTGTCCAAAAACTACTTTATTTGGTGTGTGACGAGAAATTTTAACACATTTTACATAACTTTTGCTTCCAATACAGGCCCAAGAAGCTCATTAAGGTAGGTAGAGCTGATGATTTTGTTGCCCCCCCACAATAAATCAGTCAGCTAACTGGTCAAAGTAAAAGTGACAAAACTGTCACTTTGGGAAGCCTATGGGCCAAGTAGAATAAATGACAGAGGGCAAGAGAGAAAGATCATTTGCAAGAAAGAAAAAAGATGGAGTTGAGTGAAAGTAGATGCATTTGCAAGAAAAGAGAACGTGTATTCATAGAAAGCCTGAAGACGAGTTACAACTCTAGTCTCCCTGCATTAAGCACTGCAGGCAAACACGTTTGCAGAAGGGACATGAGAGCTAAGATCAGAGAGCTACGAAAGGAAGAGGGATGTTGGGGGACTTGATTGGGAGAGCTAGAGTGTGTGTGAGCAAGGAGGCAGAGATCGTTTGTGTTTAGCACCAGATGATTAATGAGGTCTGCCTGGTAGTTGCATATGATTTGATGTCGCATCTCAAGCACCGAGACCATTTGGATAGAAATATTGGAAGTGGGGTGCCTAGGTGAACAAAAATATTTTCATACTGAAGCTGTAGTATATCACTGTGATGAATGCATGTTGTATCGGTGGATGATCACAAGCTATCCTTGGGTGATGCACTTAAAGGAGTTGCTCATATGGTGAAGGATATTAGCCCAGACAATGTAAATCACTAAGTTGACATGGTCTACCTTCTTGTTGAGAGGATACACTTGGATTACAGCCTGCAATGTAGAGGGTACAAGGGAGTTTTAAATTCATGAGCCCGAATGGGACTAGAAAATTCTCTATGCAAGTAATTTGTGCAAAACTCTTCTTCATTATTTTAATGAGAGAAAGTTTCTCTGCTATGCTTCTGCAAGTGAATGGTTGACACGAGTCTCTTACAGGGGAAGATAGACATGAGCTTCTGATTTATCACAGTTTGAAGTCATCCACAGAGGGTTTTCGTGAGGTATGATTCACATAAATTATTGCAGGCTAGTGTAATGAAATGGATTATGGGCCTATATGTATCATCTAAATGGCTTCCCCTCAAAAAAACAAAGTAGAAGAGAAAGACAGAATTTATATGAAATATGGAAATAAAGTTTAGATACCATAGAGATCACCGTAGTTGTGCTAATGATCCAATTAGATATAGTAAAGGATCAGTTTTGAATCTACGGACACTTAAAATGTTCATAAGTAATTCAGTCCCCATATTCATTATGGGGGTAAATTTAGAACTTTTTACATGTTCATAAGTAATTCAGTCCCCATATTCATTATGGGGGTAAATTTAGAACTTTTTACATGTTCATAAGTAATTCAGTCCCCATATTCATTATGGGGGTAAACTTATACCCTTTTACAAAGGAAATTTCAAAAATCTCATCAATATATTCCTCCCTTTTGTCGATGAAGTATCCAATAACAGATACTGTAGACATCGTTGAGGGGTTGTGCCTATGATCAGTTTTGGGTCTACAGGGCCATTAAATGCCTAGGTAAACTGAAAGATTTTTACACCGAAGCTTCAGTATAAGCATCCCCCAGGATCACTATGATGAATGCATGTTGTACTGGTGGATGATCACAAGAATTATCCTTGGGCAATGCACTTCGAGTCACTCATGTGGTGAAGGATAGTAGCCCAGACAACGTAAACCTCTTAGGATGAGAGGGTACACTTGGATTACAGTCTGCAAGCTAGAGGGTACAAGGGAGTTTTACCATCATGAGCCCAAATGGGACTAGAGAGTTATTTATGCAACTAATTTATTCAAAACTCTTCTTGATTATGTGAATGAGATTGCTGCTCTGCTATGCTTCTGCAAGTGAATGGTTGACATGAGGTTTTTACAGGGGAAGATAGCCATGAGTTTCTGATTCATCGCAGTTTGGAGTCATCCACAGATGCTTTTCATGAGGCATGATCTGCTTTTTTGCAGGCTAGTGTAATGAAATAGATGATGGGGCTTTATGTATAATCTATATGGCTCCCTCCTGCCCCACATAAAAAACAAAAGAGAGGCAGACTTTATATTAAATATGGAATCAAAGGACAGATACCATAGAGATCACTATAGTTGTGCGAATGACAAAATATATTAGATAAACTTAAGGGTCAGTTTTTAGTCCATGGGCATTCGAGATGTAAGTAAACTAGTCTCCATATTCATATTGGGGCAAATTGGGCGTTTTCACAAGTAATATCTCAAACACCTCGTCAATACTTTTCTCTCTTTTCTTGATAAGTATACAAGAACGGATACCATAGACAACATTGAGGTTGTGCATATGATCAGTTTTGGCTCCACAGATCCATAAGCACATAGCTGTAGCTACCCTCATATGGCTTAATTAGAGAAGATAAGATTTAATTTTGGCCTTAAGAAACGTTCCATGTTATATTTGTTGGAATATCAATATGGCTTCATTAGAGAAAGTAAGATTCAATTTTGGCCTTAAGAAACCTTCCATGTTATATTTGTTGGAATATCAAGCTCAATACATGACTCATTAGGATTATGATTCATAGATTGTTCCACATCGAAGCAATGTATTCATTAATGATTCTTCTTTATGGTTTCACCTAATCCATTTACTAGGTTTATGACGGACGTGTTCAATCAATTTAATTTATGATTACTCCAGAAATGACGGGCAGGAGATGGTTGAACCACACCCTAAGAGGGATGAGTAGGAAGTAATCTTCAACCATGGTTTTGGGGCAAGTGGTTAGACCATCATACTCCTAGCCGGTAGTTCATGAGTTCAATCCCACAATTGCTATCAAAGCCTAGGAAGTAGGCTTGGTCAAGGTGGATGGAAAGCATGCGACACTTTCAAAAATTGACCCAACAGAGATTAGAGTGTATCTCTCAATCTGTAGTTCAGATTTAGATGTATAAGGAACCATTGGTAATCTTGCAAAAAAAAAATAGCTTTCCAACGGAAGCACTAGATTGAGAATGCAAGATGCCTAGCATAGGTGAGCACAGGTTCAAGATATTGAGGTTGAGAACAAGGGCTCAAGAGACAAAGGTTGTGACAAGGCAAGTCTGTAGGCAAGTGGCCAAGAAGTGGAAAGGCAAGGTTCAAGACACCAAGGTTGAGAGCAAAGGTTCAAGAGTCCAAGGCTGAGAGCAAGGGTTCAAGAGACCAAGGTTGAGAACAAGAAGGTTCAAGAGACTGTGCAAGGGTGAGGTCATCAATTCAAGGGGAGATCAAGGATTGATCATTGATGAAAATGATACCTAGAAGGGGAAGAGAGTGTTAGACTCAAGAAATGACATGCAGGAGATGGTTGAACCACACCCTAAGAGGTAGGATTAGGAAGTAATCCTCAACCATGGCTTTTGGGGTAAGCGGTTAGCCTATCATACTCCTAGCCGATAGATCATGAGTTCATTTCCCACATTAGGTCATTTGAAAGCATGAAAAGATTGAATGAAAAGGAAAAAGGGTAATGCTTTTAATCTCTTAGATAGAGGAAAATGCAATGATAGTTATATAAAGGAAATTGGCAATTCAATAAAATCTTGAAACACATAAGAGAAGCTCTAAAATACTAATATAAGTGGAAAATAACAATTGAAAAATGAGATAAATAATATGAAGAAAACCCTTCAAAATGTCTATTAATTATAATGTGCCGAAGATTAAAGAAATTGTTGATGCACTTGAGTCTATTGGTGGATCCCTTGACGATGATGATTTAGTGCTTATTGTGTGAAAAGAATTGAAGGAATATAATAAACACAAACCATTTTCAACTTTTATGTATGTTTCAAATAGAGTAAACTTATCTGTTTGATAGTTAAAGAAGCGATGAATCATATTGGGCCAAATATAAGTAAAGGTATGAAAGAGCAACATATATCTTTCACTTAGATTCTAATAAAGGAGGGGGAGATTCACTCGAACATCCAACAGCGTAAGAGCAAGTGTACAAAACAACCAAGACAAAAAAAGATCATAGGACAGGAAGGTTAAATATAAGAGGAAAGAGTTTTCAATGTAGGGAAGGATGAAAGAAAAAAGGTTTTATTTAGAAGCATGTGTTATTTTTGACAAAATTATATTATGTGGATAAATGTACCACTCAGCAGGTAGTAGAAGATATGGAAGAAATCAATGGAGGTAACTATGCCTTCTCATAAATTAATGATACTTCTAAAGACATATGCATTAAGAAAAACATGATAAGTGCAATGAAGAAATAAGTGTATTGGAAAGATATACAATATGTAGACTCAAGAGTATCGTCACATGGCATATCACAAGAACATGTTTATTGAATTGCAAGAGCCAAAAATTCTAGCCTATGTGGAACCAATTGATGGAATAATGCATCTCATAAAGCATTTTGGGAAGGTTTCATTATATATGCTTGATTGGAAAAACAGAATATGAAGATTATATTTTCGTGTTCTAACCGTCGTTGAAAACCTTGATCCAAATAAAACTTAAAAGATAAGGCCATTTTATGAAAGAACCATATGATAATCACAAGCTAAAAGTAAAGGAGTGGGAAACTTTCACAATGGATGTGCACATGTCATCAAATGGGTCAATGACATTTGTACAAGAAAAACTAATAGAAATTGATATATGGCATAAGAGGACTGGCATACCAATACATGCAAGCATAAGGGAACACAATCAAAAGGTCATGTATTACAAAAATAATTTGAAGGGAAAGCATACTTGATGCAAGCATAAGGGAACACAATCAAAAGGTCATGTATTACAAAAATAATTTCAAGGGAAATCATACTTGATGCCAGACATTCAAATGTATTGGGACTAACAAGGACTACATTGATCAATGGAAGCAATTGCTACGTGATATCTTTAATGATCATTTAAGAGGAGAACGAATCTATTTTTCAAAAGCTTAAAGTGAATTCTTTGATTATTCTAAAAGATTTAGGAATTAGGTTGAAAGAGAAATGGAGACACTAAATGCCAATGATTAGATGGTGTCCATGAGTACTTCTCATAGGAGTTTTTTGGATGATATAAAGGAAACTTACTTGCAAGTATATGCCATGAAAAAATGGATTAGTAGAAAGAAAGGATAGACACATTGATTAAATTTCACAAGCATTATAGTATCTTCTGAAGACTATATAATCCTTTTGATTGTAAAAGCTCATAAATTGAATAGTTTGAAATGTTGTAGATGTCTTGAAAAGGTACCATGAAGAGATGTAATGACCCTTTATTAATGAAAAGAGATACAATAAGGTGTGTGCTATGATCTTGCCGTGGCACATAACTCTATAGTGTTCAACAAATTGTGGTGTACTATGTGGCGCTATTCATTGAATTAGATATCTATGTATGAATAAGTATGCTAATTTGGTATTAAAGTTCTAATGATACCCAGTAATACAATTAGAGTAATAAAGTGTTTAATCAAAAGTACTTATATTATATTATTGAATTGATGATCAGTGATGATGTAAGAAGTTATGGTCTCAATGTGCAAAGATTGTAGTGTTGTGTTGCACAAAGCGTATTAAGTTTTTGGTTGATGCACTACATAATTAAGTGCAATTAAACGATCCAAAGTGTAGAATGGAGAAGTAAGGGATTTAGGAGTATCACTTGATCTTGCTAGAGAACTAATGAAGAGACTGTCTTGTGCCTCTATGGTTGCACATGTCTCTGTTGCATTCTAGCAACAAGTATTCAAAGTATCAAGAGGATAAACAGCTAAAGCCCATTCTTAGTCATTTCAGAGTACCAAGTTTATCAAAACAAGTGATAAAGCTTGAGAACACTTTAGAAGTTGTTGATGAAAGGCGATTTGAGCATTTTGAGGCATCAAATGAAACTGTCAAATTATTAGAGAACACAATAAAACCATAAAAAGATCCAAATAGTGTATGAAAATCCACCATAATAACACCAAAATCCATCATAATTTTTTCAAAAACAACTAAAATTTTATCAAAATTCATCAAAACTTTCTTGGAAGAGACCATAATCTTACCGAAATTCGATGGAGTTTATTGAAAATCATCAGAATTTCATCAAAATTTTCCAGATTTGTATTGGAACGTTTCTTGAAGGATCTAGAATTTACATTAATTAAGGATGTTGATGAGACAATAGCTTGAACTACTGAGAAAACCACTTCAAACTCTTCTTGGACAGTCCATCCAAGGCATTTTCGTGATTGGGATAGTTTTGGGTCCCTAGGCTTCAAGCCTTGGTTGATTAACCATGAGGATCATCATTTATCAACTTTTAGATCGAGTACTTCTATGGATATCCCAAAAATGGTTTCATATGACCACGATCGAGGAAGTAGAATTATTCCTTGGGTGAATTTGGAGGATTTCATGGAGATAACGTTGATGCTCATGTGAGATATTTTGAGATCAATTATAATGTTCCAGATGAATTAGGCAAGCTTACAAACAATTCACATCATAAAGTTCTACTCTTCCAGTGGAGCTCATTAAATGAAGAAACTCGTTGGCTTAATGAATCTGAGTTTAGCCATTTTACTACCTAGGAGGTGATGAAAGGAGCTTTCCTACATCAATTAAGGAAGACTAAGACTGTTGAGCTCATTAAATGAAGCAACTCGTTGGCTCAATGAATATGAGTTTAGCCATTTTACTACCTAGGAGGTGATGAAAGGAGCTTTCCTACATCAATTAAGGAAGACTAAGACTGTTGTGTAGATTTTTGATTTTCCTTTAGAATAATAGGTAGAAACCATAAAAAATTGTGTAGGAATATGCTATGCCCTTCAAAACACATTTACAATAGATAGTACCTTGCCAGAAGATGTGACTACCTAGTGGTTCATTAATGGATTATTACCCAGATTATGACAAATAATGATTATATGGTGTTGGAGAAATAAATCTAGATGATGTGATTCATACAACCTTAAAATTGAAAAACAAGGTGGGAGGATTCATAGGAGACCTAGAATGATTCGAATTGGAAAAACCATCAAAGCCATTGGTAGAGGAACTGCTGAAGCAACTATA
Organism: Ceratopteris richardii; assembly: GCA_020310875.1. NCBI lineage: Eukaryota > Viridiplantae > Streptophyta > Polypodiopsida > Polypodiales > Pteridaceae > Ceratopteris > Ceratopteris richardii. Next base: position 69,923,901 of record CM035438.1, on the reverse strand, counting down.
TTGTACCAAAGACCATAATTATAGCCATATCACAGCCAACCGTGTGCTTAATCAGTTATACTATGCCATCTATAATAATGGCGATCGCTTCCTTAGCACTTGCATCTATAATGTCAATGTGCAACTGAATCAAATGACCATAAATGCTGTGATTCAGAAAGTTGGTGACTCATCTCCCAGTTATGTTCCACCCTATCAATGCCCCCAACCATAATCCAATCATCCGAATTGATAGTACAATACTAATCAATAGTATCAATATTTTGGGTATAATAGATGGACCAGTTAATAACAACAACAATAATAAAATAATGATGGTACAATGCCATTTTTATGGAAAATATGGCCACATGAGATGTAATGTAAGGATGCACATGATTATGATAGGGAAAAGAAAGAAGAACAGGGTTCTATGACTAATATGGTGGTCATCACCCAAGATGATTTGTAGACTACTACCATACAAACTAGATGAGGGTGAATAGTACAACCAACCGCTGCCATATTTCAACCAAGGTTTAAGGGGAAACAACAAGTTACTTCCAAAGCAACCACTTGGGTTAGGGATGCACCCAACTTCCCTACACAACCACTTGTCATCCAAGGTAGATCAACATAACAATCACCTCAAGAATCACATGAACAAAACCCCGCAAGTGCTTCAAAATCCCTGGAGGAAGATGGACATGTCCTGGCAAGGTAAAAAAGTTACAACATTCTGATATTGTATGTCCAAAAAATTTAGAGCACTAGAATTTATTGGCCCAAGCACTGATCGCGATCCCACTACATTGGGGGAAAAATGCAATGTGCATGGACCTTTTAGATTAAGGAGTGATTAATGATGGACCAATCAAAAGAGGGTGGTAAAATACTAGGCTGAAGGAGGGAGAGGGGATGAATTTCTCCCTTATTTAATGAGTTGCCTCTAGAGAGAGAAGGAATCTCATAATGTGCCTGGGTCCAAAAATTCATTTTTTTTTTAAATTAAAAAACTCATCATAACACTTCCCCCATTATTTTTAGGTTCAAAAGTACCTTTTTCCCCAAATTCAAAATTTGTGCATGTTTTTGAGCTATATAAAAAAAAAAACTAAAGAAAGAACTATTTCCCTCCTAAACCTCACATTTTCATGCCCAAGTCTCAAAAAGTCATCTTTTTCCTCTACTTTCTCTCTGTAGCACACCATTGAAGCTCTTGTCTCTACATTCCAACCTATCTACATCTCTTGTCTCGAACTACTGTTGTACCTTGAAGACCTTCAACTTCAATGGCAACATCTAAAGCTCTTAGGTGACCAAAAGATGAAGTCCTAACATTAAGATGTCATAATACCAAAGCTACAAATGGACAATGGCTATCACATGAGTACTCCAAAGGTGCATGGTTGTACATGGAATCCTCTAGATTTGGGCCTCATTGAGTTAGATATCGTGGAAACTTGGATCTTCATTGGAAGGGAAAGCTACTTGGCTTCAAGAAGCACAAAGACAATGATATGGTTGCTATTGTACAACATGCTTTTACAATGGCAACTATGAAACTCGAAAAGTCTATTAGAATGAGATATCCAATTGTAAATATTACTCTATAATCAACAAGGCCTAGGAATGGAAAAAAAGGCATGCCACAAAAACATGGGTATGGGCCTTGGAAAATTTTTGCAAGGCCCATATCATGTTTTTGTCCTGTTTTTGCCATTCCTAGGCCCTTAGAATCCTCTTGCACTACATAGAATTCAAAGAAACACGAATTTAACTAATCAAAACATATGAATTATGTTTTTAGAAACATAAAGACGCAGTAGACATTTGAATTTACATGGGAATAGAAAAAAGCATATCTTCTATTAAATATGTTTACAATTGGATCTTGTCCTTGAGCCTCTCCACTACATTCTTTTTTCTTTGGAAAGATTGTGGCAATTGGTAGGGAAAAAACGATTGAGATATTGCATGGGGCCCTGTCAATCCAAGATCAAATGCAATTCCTATTTTTCATATTATTTTCCTCTAAAGATAACTCCTAAGGTAGTAAGGGCAAAGGTTGCTCAAGACCTTTAGAAACCAAGTCATGAAGTGCCCTTGAGGGGAATAGTCCTTTTGGACAATCACAAAAGCTTCCTTTAGAAATTTCCCAATGTAGTTTTCCCTGGAAAAGCCACCACCACAATCAACCCAATTACCACCACTCCTTGCTACCAATTTATCAACTTCAATAGCTTCATGCACATAGACATTTAATGAGTACAAACATGAAACATGGTCAATCATAAAAGTAATAAGATACATCTTTAAGCCTATCCCCATTCTCTCCTCTTTCCATTGCATCTAGAGGAATGGAAGAGTGAGCCATGCAACTCTGCTCCACAACAAGTGATGTTGCGATCTTCTTCTCCAAAATTCTTTCTCTTGTTGCGAACAAATCCTCTTTAGGGGCATTTGGGTTGGCATCACTCAAAATCTCCTTGCACACTAAGACAATAGTGTTTGTAATTGAATCAATGAATGGAATGGTTGATTTTTCAATTATTTCAGAAGAGTTGTGCATGCGAACATCAAAGATAGAACAAAAAATGCTAAGGCATTCATCAGTATGTAGACCAAATGCCTTCTCAATATCATGTAAGAATAATAATTCTTCTCCATCTACAAATACCACATAAAACATTCCATCTCTACCTCTAGTAGAGTGGGTTCCAAGGGCTCCAAGTTGAAGGGTGGATGCTCTTGTGAAGTACTTGCTTTATTCAAGTTATCCACAATGCCAGGTAGAAATTCTCTACTTATTTCATCACTCTCTTCTAATAAGTTGAGAGCTTTTATTTGAGGTTCCTTTTAATCATCTACAAAAACCTTTTGGGGCAATAGTGGTCTACTCTATCTTGGCCTTCTCTAGAGACACTTGAGCTAACTTCAACTTCTCTTGAGAGTCTTCCAAAGTAGTTCTCAATTTCATGCCCAATAGTCTTACATGACAAATCTTTCCTTGGGTAAATATCCCTCTAGGAGGGCCTCTATCAAAAAAAATATTTTCAAGCTTTCACAAGACAATCAGGGGCCTTCCATGTGGGCAATGTGCAACCCATATGCTTTTCATCATCGAACTCTTGTTCTTCCCTTTTTTTTTTTAAAGGAAAAAAGAGATAGAATTGATTTAATGGAAAGATGTTACATGAAGTGTAAGGGAAAGGCCCCATGTTTCTCAATACAAGATGGGAAACCATCCACCAAATAGATGCACACAAAGCATTAGAGTACAGTAATTGACATCATAAATCGGGCAGACAGATAGAGTAACATGGTCTTTGGGCATAGAAACATATAAATCTGATCAATCCATTAGGAAAAAGGCCATGATGAATCCGGTTTGAGATCACATAGCCATATTTTTGCTCCTCCATTGATTCACTGAGTGTGTTTCTGTTTCTCTGAGTGTGTGTGCAACTACAGACATGAACACGGTTATTTCAGTAAAGCGATGCGCAGCATTTCTTGAAATGAATGAGTGAGGGGGGCCTTCAGATTGAAGTTTCTAGATGCTTCCATGTAATATGCTGCTTCCATTAAAATCCCTTGAATGGGTTTGAAGATTGAACCCTTCACTTGCATGACCTGGTGAGCAGAAAGCAAATAACATCTTCAGAGCGGAACAATGTCGGAAGCCATTCGTCTGTTGTATTACATCCACCCCACGAAGAAGCCATTGATCTGTTGTTGTTCAGCCAGCCACCCCACGAAGGCTTCGACAATACAGAGTGGAATTCATTCATCGTACATTCAACGTCCTCGTGTTCATGTCAATGTGACCCCTTCAACGCCCTCCTCCTCAGAGATTAAGGATTGCGCAGACGCAGATCAGTTCAAAGGATATGTATGTTTGATGCAGTATGGTTGAATAGACTGCCAATATATGTGAGCATGATGTTAGTTCAAAAAAAATGTGGGGTGAATCTTGCCACATATGGTACAAAGGCCCTCATTCATTCCACACCTTTTAGCTATGATTCAACTCCACAAATCATTGTGAATAATCATCTACTCCAAGTAAGAATGCTTTATGTTACTTGGGAAAGACCATAAGCATAAGAATATATGTGTCTGCATTGGCTAGCTCTCCACTGGGTGGGCCATCTATCATTGAGTTTGGTCTGTTTTTGACAATCAAACCTCTGTAATTCTTGAACTGCTTCAACATCTCTTGAGCAATCTCATCAATAGCCATATGCTTGGTGCTGGATCAGAGCATCATCTGATCATGTAGCAAGAGCTTGTGGTGGAGCAGAGTCTGTTTACGAGAAGAACACAGATCAGGTAGAGATAGAATAGTTTCATCTTGTAATACTTCACCTCTATTAGTCAAATCTTTCCAACTATTGAAACCCAACTTCTTGCATTTGTGCTTCAATGTAATGTACAAGTGATTTAAGTCTTTATATAAACTCTTAAAATGTTTCACGAATTCTACAAGTTGATTTTGAATTCAAATCAAGGCCGGATAGGTTGTTGCCTTTCCTACAATCAATTCACTTTCCTACAATCTAGGAAAAGTGAAGATATAATCTCGTCTACTTTTTGGTGATTAATTGATTGATTCATTGTCAGACTCAAACACCTCAAATTCGTGGAATTCGAGCTCTCCTTTTACAAGTGTAAATATCTAGCATTTTAGATTGGTAAATCATCCATAAAGTATCCTTATGAAAATACCCTAAAAATAAATATTGATGAAGAATCCTTTTAAGGGACATCTTTGGTACATTCCACATAATGGTTTGATGAAGTAGAAAAAATCCACCTCAAGCATAGTGTAAGCTTAAGATTGATGTTTCAACAACTTCCCCTCTAGCTAAAGTATGTTTGAGACTTCATTCTCTAATAGGTTGAATACCCGCCATTGATTTAAATCTGCAAAGCTTTATTCTATCAAGTGCGTTTGTCATCATATTTGTTGCTTGATTTTTAGTTGGAACAAAAGAAATATCAGTCTCTTTTGCCATGAGCTTCTCTCTAATGAAGTGGTAATGAGCCTCTATGTGTTTGGTTCTTGTATGGAAAACAAGGTTTGTTGCTAGACGCATGGAACTTACATTATCTCCAAACATGTGAGGTTTGGATCTCACGTCCCAAATCTGAGTACAATGCCTCTAACCATATTGCCTCTTGAGTTGCTATGGTCAAACCTCTATAGTCTGCTTCAGTTGAGCATAAAGAGACTATTGGTTGCTTCTTGGAATTCCATGACATAGCTTTGAACTTGCAAATGGTAAGTAACATGAGGTACTTCTTCTATCATCCTTAGCTCATGCCCAATCTATATTTGAGTAGATTTTGATATCCAAATATGAAGAGTAAGGATATAATATACCTCTTGGAACATCAATCTTACACTATCTTTGAGGACAATAAGCTCTACATAAAAAACTCATCATTTGAATTGTGTCAAAGTTTCCCATTGCAGATTTTTTTTTTTGTGCTCATTTTTGGTATTTTTTCATAAGGATTTTTTATGGATCATTTACCAATGTAAAATCCTAGAGTTTTACACATTTAAAAGGAAAAGAAGAGAGCTCACATTCCAAAAATTTGAGAAGGTTGAGCTCGACAATAAATCAATCAATCAATCACCCACGAGTAGGTTAGATTAGATCTTCACTTTTCCTACATTGTAGGAAAGTGAACTGGTTCTCTTCAACAAACTTTCCTTCCTCGATTTGAATTCAAAATCCACTTGTAGAAGTTGTGGAACACTTCAAGAGTGTATATAAAGCCATTGTACAATACATTCAAGCAATATACATACACTTTGGCTCATCATTGTGTTGCTTCTTCATTTCTCTACACGATCTTCTTCATCAACACGAAACTTACAAAGGCTACTGCTCTCTCTACTGAGGTCCAAATTGAATGAGTGAGCATTCATTTGAAAGGTATTAGTGTCTAGTTTTTAAAGATACAAGTTTCTTGTTTATGTGTATTGTTGGCATTCAAGGTCAAGCACAAGGCATGAGAACGCATCAAAGAAGTGCACACACAAGAAGAAGGAGCATGTAGGGAGCTCCAAGAAGTGTATGTCAAATTTTTTGAAAAAATCCCTATTAAAACAATGATCTTTATCACTAAAAACCATTATAAATATCATTTCATAATTTTGCAACTCGATTTTGTTCAAGATGAGGAGTCCTTGAGCTTGAGGAGTAGTAGAAGTATCTACCTACTAATTTTCATAATTTGTGGTCTCCCTTTGAACCCTAAAATAAGCCGTAGAACCTAATTTTTAACTAGGCCCTTATGATGAGTCCCAATGTGGTGTTTAAGGAGGAGCAACCACAGGTAGTGGAGGAGGAAAAGAGAGCTTCTACTTTATCATCAGGTGAAGGGGCAATTCACTATGAACTTGGCCCAAGAGCTATCCTTTCTACACAAGAGAAGGAAGCATCATCTTCAAATGATGAGTTTGAAGTCACCAACCCATCATCATTGAAGTGGAAAATCCATTGCCATGATGGGTGAGGCAACTCTATGATACTGCAAATCCCATCCCATAGTCACTAGAACAAGTTGCAGATGGACCGAGGTGATCACAGAGAATAGAGGAATAGAGATGAGAAAGTGACCATATTGTAAACATAGCTTTGATGGATGATCTCATTCACGAACAAGCAAAGGAACCAACCAATGTGGAAGAGGCACTCCATGATCTGAATTGGAGGGTTGCCATGCAAATAGAATACAATAATATAGTGAAGAATGGAACTTGGGAGCTAGTGGATCGATCCCCTAAGTGTAAAGTCATTGGCACAAAGTGGATCTGGAAGCTAAAGTACAAGACAGATGGTACTCTAGAAAAGTACAAAGCAAGACTTTTTGCACACGACTACTCACAAGTTGAAGGCATTGACTTTTGTGAATTATTTTCCCTGACTGCAAGGATGACTACTATCCAAGTAGTACTAGGTGTGATTGCACATAAGCATTGACCTGTCTATCACATGGATGTCAAATCAGCATTCCTAAATGGTGTTGGAGTTAGACGTCTGCGGAAGCACGCGAACAACACAAGGAAGAAGAAGAAGCTTGGAGCACAACACACAATATTGAATGTATTACTAGAGAATGTACAAAAGACGAGTAGCCCATTAGGGTAATAGGCGTATATACAAGTCGGGGGAAAAAAACCTCCTAAAGAGGGAAAAAAGTGCCCCGGCGGTCCTAGTGTGTTCACACACATCACTACCTAAATATATCAACCAGTCCCCCCTACGAGTGATGCGGTGAACAAGGAGCTGGCACTCATGTATAAGGAAGTGCCAAGCTATGTGGAAATCACTCCACAAAAGGAAGTAAGCCCAAAGCTTTGCAGAAAGCTTCAAACTTCTCCCTAAGCAGAGCCTTCGTGAAAAGGTCTGCAATGTTCTCCTGTGTGGGCACATATGCCAAGTTGATCTCCCCAGCAGAGAACCTCTCCCTGACATAGTGATAATGCACCTCAATGTGCTTAGTGCCGAGTACCACTCAAGTAGCGAAAGATGCGCTTAACCGCCTTCCAATGCATGACTCCTAGGCAATGCATAAACCTGCTCATCTGTGAGACAACAAACTGAATATCTGGCCGAGTAATGCATAAGTAAATCAAGCATCCAATAGCCTGCTGATAGAGAACAACATCAAATGCATCTCCAGCATCATGAAGACTCAATCGTAAACCTGTCTCCATAGGAGTGGCAATAGGCTTACAGTCTTCAAGGCCAAAACGCTCCAATAATGTGTCAATATATTTCGTTTGACACAAAGCCATTCCACGATCAACTTGCATAAACTGAATGCCCAAATAGTGATGCAAATGCACCAAATCAGACATTTCAAATGAGGCATGTAAATCAGCCTTGAAATCAGCAATATGCTTCTCAATAGGACCAGTGAGGAGCATGTGGTCAACATAGACAACAATGATCAGAAGCACATTATTAGCACGCTTAACATACAAGGTGCTTTCAGTTGGATTGTTCTCAAAACCATGTGCAATCAGATAGGCATTTATCTTCTCATACCAAGCACGTGGTGCTTGCTTTAAACCATATAATGTGTTAAACGATAATACTTCAATCCAACTTTCGGAAGAGTGTTATCGGGTCCTCCGGTTCTTGGGAGTGGTAGGGGTCTGTTAGACAGAGGCCCTGTACTATTTTCCCAATCCTTTACACAATCGTAAGTACTCTCTCTCGTCTTAACACAGTGAGTGAGTTTGAATACTGACTACTCTTCGGCACGGTGAGTGTTAGAATGTTCGGACTGAATATGCTATGGTAATAACGCAGTGGTCCTGCCGTAACTTACAACTACTAGAGTACGCTCTTCTCATTAATTAAATACTTCTCAATAAGACGATGCCATGTGACAGGTAAGCATACCGAACAAAATACACAGACAACTCAGATCGAGATTACGTCAAACTTTTCGTATACTGGCTCGAGTCACAGATTTCTACCGCAATTAACAACTTACTAATACTTCTGTCCACGCACAGATCCTTATCGAATCCTCAGTGATTGCAGATTATTGTATAGAACCTGATCACTTAACCGAAAAGATACTAAACTTTGACCTTACACAGTCTCACGCAGGACAACAAACACACAATCTCACAACCGAGAGATACAGAATCGTATATAACTGATCATCAAATAAACTCTACCGAACGGAAATCGGTTCAACTAAAAGAATAGCAGAATAATTAAATATGAATAGAATGGAGCAGAACTCAATGTACTCATCAATATCTCATACATAGTCTTAAAATATGATGCTCGCAATCTCCCAAAATGATTCACTATAACAGACAACAGAATAAATGCGATACTCGCAATCTCCAAATACTTCAGTTCGCGATGTGATCAACCCTACTCACTACAATGCTCAACAGAACAGAGACTCCTTCTGAAAAAACTGCCGATCTTTACCGCTTCCCTTTATGTGCTTTTAAATAGAAGTCTGCTACCGCGAATCCACTTTTTTCGGCACCTATCCGGGTTCATCCGTCCTGGTTCAACGCCGCTCAATTAATTTCCACCTTCTAGGGGAGACATTGACTATTCCATTGACTAACACTGGCACGCACGGTGGACTCGAACCCGCAAGTGTAGTACTGTTGGTAATATCCTTTTGCCTGGGCTATCCCACTGTTCTTTTTCTTTACATGCATCCAGAAAGGCTCTGGCTAAATGTTCAATATGCCAATATTCTGGTGGTGATTCAGCAAATATCCTTCAATCCCGAATGTGTCACTGTACGTGATAGGTCGTCTCTCTCTCCAGAACTTCCTCAAACTCGTATAGCTGGTCTAGTTGCCTTTTCATGAAGTCCCGCTTTCTTATATGCTGTTGCCTCAAAAACTCATGCTTTACATACTCGTATTCTTCAGTTGCAGCTCTTCCTTTTTGAGTTAAATAGCTTTTTGAACATCTAAGCCATTCTGAAAAACATGTCTATTTATACATACAATAGGAGGCCAGACAATGATATGATTGTTAGCTGCTTCGAGATCACGCTTTCAAAATCCTGTGCATCACCATAGCCGATCATATCCTTCTGAAACTCCAGTATTGCAACGCCAAGGTGTCCTTGATAGTTCCACTTTGTCTGGACATCTTTCAGATTGAAGTGTGAGAATCTACTCTTGATCTCGTTGTTACCTGGACCCACCCTCTTGATCATGTGCTTTAGCGCTTCGTCTATGGAATCAAAGTACCCTCTGTGCTGTTGAATCCTCTTTTTTCTTGAAAGTTTCTCGGAATGCCTGTGCTATGCTTGTTGAAAATATCCATGTCTTCTGCAGAAGCTATGTACCCATACAATATCCTATCACCACCTAGCTGAAATATCCTTTTACAGTGTCTGTCGGTCCATGCCAGGATTTGACTCCCCAATCCTTTCTGATCGCACTTGTTCTAGTGGCGGAACAAGTATAGCTAGCCATCTCCTGCGAAAAAGTGTCCAGCGATTTTGAATATGGCTATCCAACTGTTGTTTTAATAAATCTATGTCCACATTTGTCATCATTGTGGCATTTAGTTCTACACCCTCATCTTTTAATATCTGCTTTTCGAACTCCTGCAATACTTGTATTCTTGACTGCAAAAGTTGATTTTCGGCTTGCAGGTGAGCATTCAGGGTAGAAAAACTGGACATTTCGGTTTGAATTTGTGTTTGGATAGCTTGCTGCCACTGATTAAGGTCTTGGACATATTTTTTTACGGTGATCAGTTCGGTCGTAATACGCTGGTTGTTTTGCTATAACACCTGTATTAACGCATCTTTGTCATCCAAGTCTTTTTTCATCTGTGTCATTACTGAGTTGGACTTAGTCATCGTTGTTAATAACAACTCGTTTCGGTGCTGAATCGCTTGTTCTTGTTGCCGTAAATATTGGGAAACCTCTTGGAGTTGGTTTTGCATTCTTGTAACAAAATTGGGTTGAGGGTCATCCGGTGCTTGCTCTGGACTGGCAGTTGGCACGTTGTCTGCCATTCGCCTTCTAATGGACAGCCGAAATGGCGTCCCTACTGTCTGATTCTGTGCGCTGTTACCTGTGTGGAATAAAGATGCAGACGAGGTGGAGGGTTGGGCTTCTTCCTGAGGCTCTGTGTGGTGTTCGGGGTAAAAAGAGGGGGACCAGTGTAACTGTTTATCTTTTACAGATTGGGCAAAACTAAATATGGCAGCTAAATACACTGGTAAACGAGTGTATTTTTGGGACCTGCGTTTGTCCCCAACAAAAAACTGTTTGTGTAAATGATTGTACAACCAGTGAGCCCAACTCACTTTTCCTCCTTTCTCTGCTTGTACTAGAGGCAAAAAATTTTCTCTAGACATAAGATCAAATCTGACTGTAAAGCAGAGCCTTTCTAAGTACCATTTAAATTGTCCACGGCGAGTATATGTGGCATTCTTCATCATAAAATAGCGTCTACGACCTTCGCCCTTACCAAATTATTTTCTCAGGTCGTTATAAGAACATTTGGGAAAATTTGCCTCTTCATTCAACGGTAATTGAAATACTGACGATATTAATTGTGGTGAAAATTGTACCTGATTTTCAAGGAAACCTTTTGTTTGTCGCATAATGTGTAACTGATTCTCTGCATCGTCGTTACCTGTCCACTGTTCCCAGGGTAACTTGGCAAACTGTAGGAGTCCGATCCTCTGTAACCAGTTCTCATTTCCCCTCCAATGGATGTCAAATTCTATTTTGAATTCTGTAGAAAATAATATGTTATTATGCAGACCCGGTGATGTTGCCGAAATTCTTGAGTCATCTTCATCATCCTGTAATGTAGTATCGGTTGTAGTCACAACACGGTTCTGTGTAAGTGTGCGCTTCCTGAGTCGCCATCTCAGTATATCCGATTCAGACATGGTTGTAAGACTTTGCCGAAAATAATGTGCTACAAGTTTTGTTAATTAGCACAAGAGCTCGCAGAATACTATACAGAAAAATACTTTGCCGGGCATATGCATTTTATAAGTACTAGAACTTGAACTGCCATTTGCTGGAATGATGATATTTCATTCGGACATGACACTTCATGCTTCTTACCGAAATTCTAGAATCAAAAATCATCATTCTGTAGATCGATGCTGGACTTGGAATGTCTTTTACATGTGCCGACAACACCGGATTTGTAGGCCCGAAATCTATAGTTCTGCTACGAGACCTTCTAAGTACATACTTCTAGCTGATCGAAAGATACGGGCAATCTTTTTCTTAAGCGTTTCTAATAGCTGTTTTAGCATATCAGGCTCTAGAAGCTGGGCATCTATTCTAGCAGAGCTAAGTGCGATGGCTTCGGTGAGTACATTCTCGGCCTGGGTCTGCACAAAAGCTTCCTGTAGATAAAAATCATTGGCTAGTGCGGTGTCCTTGGAAGTCTTCATTTCTTCTAGTTTGGCTTTTAGCTCTGCAATATACTCCTTTTGGTTGCGTATTTGGTTGTCTTGGCGTTCAAACTGCTGGGTTTGGAAATCCAGAGTTTTCTTCAGTGAATCTCGTTCTCTGTGCGTCCTGTCGATATCTTTGAGATATTGGCCTTCCCGTATCAACTGGCGTTTTAGGATACTGTTTACTTCATTTGCACATTCTTCGGCTTTCCGTAACTGTTCTTGGAATTGTTCGGTTTCTTTCTGCTGCTCCTGATTCTTCTGGGTTGCTTCCTGCAATTGAATCTTTGTCTCTGCGACCAGTTCTTCGAGGGAGGTGTTGATATTTTCCTTTTCGTGGATGGTGACCTTCAGGGCGCGGATTTCTTCATGCGCGGCATGTAGGAGTCGATCTTTGGCTGTAAGTTGTTCAAGGGCTGCATCTCGTTGTTCTACTAAGGTCTGTTCTGCCGAAAATTTGGCTTGTAGCTCTGCTAACTGCATCTGGAGCTGATGGTTCTCAATCTTTGCAGCTTCAATTTCTTCCTGGAGGGGGGTGATATCTGCTTCCAGGCCTTCAGGTTGTCCGTGGCTTCCTTAAATTGTATGGGCAGTTGGTGTGATAATTGCATGAGAAACTGACCCATGGATGCTAGTTCTGAAAAAACGGTGGGTGGTGGTGGTGGTTGACGAGGCTGAGAGGAGGTATCGGTGAGTAGGTTTTGGGAGTTTGGAGGAGAGTAGTTAGGGGAGGAAGAGGAGGAAGGTGTAGGTTCAGAATCGAGTCTGCGGATGGTTCCGGTGGGAGGTCAGGGTTGACAGGTGGGATGGGTAGAGCAGAGTCAATAGTGGTTACCTTTGTAACATTCTGCTGTTCAGCTTCTGTATGATTGATGGCCTCAATAAGTTCATCCAATGCCTTTGTGGCAGTTTCCGGTTCGTCCTGTTGATGCTCAGACTCCTTTTCTGTAGATAGTATCTCTGTATCTGCTTGTTTTTGTTGGTCTTGTTGCTCTGTCGAAGTGTCGTTATGTATTGAAGTGGCGGTGTCGTGGTAAGTTTCTTCTTGCTGATCTTCTTCGGCGTCGTGTTTCTTTCCGGCGGATCCTTGGACTTCACTTTCTGAAGAGCTGATTCTGATTCGCTTTGTACGGAAGAGTTGATTGATCTCTTCGTCGTCTTCTTCAGTGTCCTCGAGTGGTTGTGCTGATTCTTCGTGCCTAAGTGCTGGGCCTGTGGGTGGGGGTTGTGCAGCTAGAATGGTTGGGAAGAGAAAGGAGATGATGTGGGGAAGACGAGAGCGCGGAGAGCTGCCTTTCTGGAGTTGTTTCACTATAGCGACGGATTCTTTATGGATTCGCTGGAAGAAATAAGAGGCAAAGTTTACAGGTTCACGGGTAGCTAATTCTAGAGCGGAGTAGAAGGGGCGAGAGATACCGTAGGTTCGTTTTTGCAGGTTGAGGATTGATACAAGAAACTGTAGGGCGGATCGTTCGGGTTCTGGGCGGCAGAGAATGGCATATTCATTGGATGAGGAACGGGGAAAGAGTGCGTTCATGCGAGCGATAGGGATGCTAGGGCCATTTTCGCGTCCTTGTGGGGTGAGGCGGTAGACTGCAGAGAAGGCTTGGAAGGTGATGACGGTCCTATATGGGAGAGAAGGGAAGACCCACTGTCGTTCGGTGACGGGGAATTGGGCGATGGCGTGGATGATTTGTGTGGAGAAGGGATGGGCTTCCACTGAGTGCCAAGGCAACTCAGCGAAGTTGGACAATCCTCTACGACGCAGGTATTCGTCGACGTCTGTCGGGATACCATCTCTGAAGGCAGTGTAGTTGGCTAGCGCTTCCATGGTGTTTACAAGCACTCTTACAGATAACACAGAAGACAAGAAAATACGTATAGTCTCGAGAACACAATGGTGTTTAGGCGCAACCTAGGGAGGTTAAATACAGAGAACACGGCAAGAAAGGGAAGGGAAATGGGTATCATTGTTCGGTGCGTGAAAGGTACTGTTTGCATGCTGGCGTGTGTGCATGAGTGGCCGGTAGGGAGAGGCGGCTAGTAACATAAAGATTTGGACAAAAACTACTAAAAGGGAAGAAAAGTAAAACACAAATATTTATACAAAACGCGGTTTGCCGCCGAATGATTTAATGCGTACTATTACTGGGATAATACGGCCGCAGCTTCGACCCATTGATTACCTTTGGAAGTGAATTTCCGGTCAACGTAGTCAACCGAAAAGTTGCCGGACCAACTTGTTCTGAAATCTTGAATGGACCGAACCAACGTAACTTGAATTTTCCTGCTGATCTGTTGGATTTCGCATTGTAGAAAAGAACAAGCTGTCCTACCGAAAATACTGAGGTCTTTAAATTCCGGTCATGTGTCCTGGCCTGTCTTAGTTGGATTTCTTTCATAGTTAAGAAACTGAGCCATCGGTGCTCATCTAATTCTCTAAGTGTTTCTAACCGAAATACCAATGACTCTTCGGGTAGAAGCTTCTGAGACATTGCTACTCTTAAACTTGGTATTACAATTTCCATCGGAGCTATTGCTTCTAGTCCATAGGCTAACTTGAATGGTGTCAAGCCGGTGGTTACCTTATATGTAGTGCGATAGGCCCATAAGACTGCAGGTAGCAACTGATCCCATCTTTCCGGTGTTTCTCTAGTCAATTTCTGAAGCATGTTCAGCAAAGATTTGTTGGTACTTTCTGCCAATCCATTTGCACGAGGATAATATGGTGAGCTGAATTTATGACTGATCTGGAATGACTGTGTTAATGCTTTCATCAAATTGTTCATAAAATGAGTGCCCTGATCTGAAACAAGCTCTAGTGGCAATCCAAATCTTGGAAAGACATCTGTTAATAGACATTTCGCTACTTCAACTGCTGTAGCCGAACGTAAAGGCCATGCTTCTGCCCACCTGGTTGCGTAATCTGTGCAAGTCAATATATACCTGTTATTACTAAATACCGCGGGAGGTGTGATTGGACCAATGAAATCAAGACCCCATTTCTGAAATGGTTCTAAAGGAAGTACTGGATGAAGTGGAAAGTAATGGCGTTGTAGTGGTTGTCCAGTTCTTTGACAGCTATCACAAGTTTTGATAAATTCCAATACATCTCTGTACATAGTTGGCCACCAAAGTCCACTTTGCAGAATTTTTTGGTGAGTAAGATCTGCTGCAAAATGTCCTCCTGTTGGACTTGAGTGAGCTAAATTGATGACTGAATTTACTTCGTGTGTAGGAACACACCGGAGTAAGGTTCCTGTATGATCTGCATAATAAAGTTCTCCAGCAACTAACCGGAATCTTCGACTAAAAACTACAATTTTTCGGCGTGTAGCTGTGGGGACTTCAGAAGGTAGACATCCATTTGAAAGAAAGGTCAATAACTGATCATAATACGTAGTTGGTACTGGTTGGTTTAACAATTCCTCAGTAGTTGGTTCTGAAGTATAAATGGCTGGCGTTGTGTCATTTATACCAACCGGAGGTTCACCTGAATCTAAGCGTGACAAAAAGTCTGCTAAGGCATGTGAACTACCTGGCCGATGAATGACATCATAGTCGAATTCCTGCAATAGTAGAACCCATCGTGCTAGGCGGCCACCTATATGTTGCTGTCGAACCAAGTAAACAAGTGCAGCATGATCGACATGAAATGTAAATTTTCGGCCCAGCAAATAATGTCTGAATTTTTTTACCGAATACACTAGTCCTAAGCATTCCCTCTCAGTTACCGAGTAGTTCTTCTCTGCAGGTGCTAATCTTCTGCTAGCATAGTATACTAGTCTAAACCATTTATCTGTTTGTTGCATCAGTACACTTCCTATTGCTATATCAGATGCATCAACAAATACGTGAAATGGGTGATCCCAATCTGGTGGCTGTAAAATGGGAACCTGTGTTAATAACTGTTTCAGTCGATCAAATGCTATCTGACATTCCTGGGTCCATTCGAATTGCCTTGGAGTCTTGGAAATTAATTTGTTCAGTGGTATTGCCACATGAGCAAGCCACCGTAAATGCCTTCCATGCCATCTCACTTGACCCATAAATCGCATTACTTCCTTAGGTGTATTAGGCACCGGAGCTTCTAATACTGCTGAAATTTTATCAGGATCGACTTGAATACCCTGTGCCGATATGATGTGACCAAGTAACTTACCACATGAAACCGCAAACACAGATTTGTTTGGGTTTAAACACAATCTATATTCTCTACATCTCTGAAAGCAACATCGTAAATGTACTAGATGTGCGATCATCTTACCGAAAATTGAAAAATCGTCAAGGTATACTTGCATGAATGAGGTGAGATAAGGAGAAAATATCTCCTGCATACATCTTTGAAACGTGCTTGGCGCATTCCTCAATCCAAACCACATTACTGTACAAGCAAAGACACCCCAATTTGTAATAAATGCAGTCTTTGGTATATCCTCTTCAGCCATTCTTACTTGGTTATATCCACTGTATCCATCTAGAAATGAATACATCTCATGACCTGCTACTTTGTCAAGCATAGTATCCAAAAAAGGGATCGGAAAAGGATCCGGTACTGTTGCAGCATTTAATTTCCGATAGTCTACGCAGATTCTCAATTGCTTGTTTTTCTTCGGTACAATCACAATCGGTGAAATCCATTCCGCATGTTCTATTGGTACTATGAATCCCACTTTTAATAACCTATCAAGTTCAGCCTTTACCTGTGATGCATAATGTGGGTTCATCCGGTAGCTGGTTTGCCTTATCGGTTTCGATTCTGGTTTTAGCATAACTCTGTGTTGATAAATACGAGGATCCAAGCCCTTCATGTCTTTGTAATCCCATGCAAAGACGTCAGTAAATTCTTGGAGTAACTTGATTAAATCTGCTTGAAAGGCTTCAGGTAAGTTTTGCTTTATCTTTACAGGACGAGGGTGATCTTCATCTCCAAGATTATAAGTAATTAACTGGTCTTCTGGAACATAAAATTGTTGATATTTCTCTGTATTAGCTGATGGTTCGAGAAGTTGCTGTAGTTCATTACCGTGAATCGAAATGGTATCTTCCTCCTTAATTTCTTCGGCAATGGGTATTACTGTACATACTGAAGCATTCCATGTATCTACCACAGATTGTAGATCAATAGTTCCTAATGTCATTAAATCAACATTATTCTTCAGAAATTCTTCTTCTTCGTCATCCGACAATCCATCTAACATATGGACTGGTTCGGCAAAATATGGTCGAGCATGTAACTCACAGGGTTGTATCGCATCTAACTTTACAACACATTTGCGATTTTTATCTTTGAACGTAAGTTCCTGGGCTGACCAGTCTTGAATTACCTTGGCTTGTTTCAACCAAGGACGACCGAAAAGTAGATTGTAATCTAGGGTGGATTCTGGCAATTCTAGAACAACAAAAGTCATCTTGAATGTTAAGTCTTGCACAGTTATGGGTATATCTCGGACCAGTCCTACTGGATGAACTCTAGATTGATCAGCCATCCTAACAAAGAATTGAACTGGTTCTATCTTAGTCCATCCTAACTTCTTACAAAGTGACGTAGTGGCAATATTCATGCCAGACCCCCCATCAATTAAAACTTGTGGAATTTGATGTTTATGAAACCATACCGTAATCAGAGGAACTGAGGTATCTACCGTAGAGTCTGGCTCTGGTTGTACTGTTGCGGTAGCCGGAATACAAGCAGATTTTGTAGTAGACTGTTGTTGAAATTGTTGGCGTATTCCTGGTACTAATGCAAGTAATTGCCCGAAAGGTAGTGTGATGGATGCTTTTGACAATATATCCCAAGCTGGTTGCAATTGATTTGCATCTTCCTTAACTGTTGAAGATGAAGCTTGGTCTGAAGATGGTAATTCTACTACAGATGATGTACCTGCTTCTGTATTGTCAGCACGAACTTGTGTCGTATCCGGGGACTGGATTACTGGAGTAGGTTTTGGAAAAACAGGTGGTTCTACGGTGGTCCACTGACTAGCTTTATGATACATTCTGTGTTGTTCACGTATCCCTGGTTCAAATAATTCTGCTGCTGGTTGCAATTGTTTACCGGAACGAGTTTCAACTGCTGCTGCCTGCGTCTCTACAGGTGTGATCGTTACCACATTGGCCATTGGGTTTTGACGTTCCTTCTTCCTTTGATCATATTCCATTGCATCTCTACAGAATCTTCTAATATGGCCCAATTGTCCACAGAAATGACATCGAGGTGGTGGTAAATTATGATTTTCCGGTGGTGGTCCATTCTGCCAGCGCGGTGTATTGTAGTTGTTGTTCCTCTGTCCTCGATAATGTCGATACCCTTGTTGTTGATTGTGTCTCAAATGTGGGGGTACATATTGATTGGATGGCTGCCCTTGTTCCTGAATAATTGCATTGACTGTTGCTGTTCCTTGTCTTCTGGCATTGTATGCACAATTCTCAGTGGTATGTCCCACAATGTTACAGATGGTGCAATAGGTCTGATTTAACGCACACTGGGTACTAGTATGTCCTGAATTCTTGCAGGTGGTGCAATATACTTGCCTAGTTATATCTTCAGCCACATGTTTGTTTGTTTTAATCCATTCCAAATCCTCTGAAAATCCACCAACCTTGTTTTCCAGCTGAAGGGTCATTGCGATCACTGCATCGAGGGTCATGGCTCCTACACATCTTATAATCATGATTTGCCTAAGTTGAGGAAGTAAGCCATTGATAAACCACTATGTAATAACATCGTCTGGTAAATTAGCATGAGCCTAGGGTAACTGTCTTAAATGAGTTCTGAAAAGGGTAGCATACTCTTGTACAGTTTGATTTGGTTTCTGTCTGTTGTTCTGTAAATACTCAAAGATCTCTGCAGGATTCTTTTTCAGCCTAAATCGCTGCAGAAAAGCATCTCGTACTCCTTCATAAGTACCGAAATGATTAATATCATATTCAGTAAGCCACCTTGCTGCTTCATTCACAAGTGTAGATTGAAAAACAATTGCTTTGTATGCCGGATCCGGTGGATGGTTGAGGACAGCGTAACTGATTTCGAAGGTGCGTACGTGAGCATCTGGATCATCTCCTGGAAACCCACTAAACTTTGTGTATGTTACTCCCGTTGGAGCCAATCTGGGTTGACCTAATTGTCGTTGCGGTTGTTCATTCATCGTAAATGTATTATACACTCCTTCTGTATTTCTGGTTTGAGTTTCTGAACTACCGGAATTTGTTTCGCCAAATGGCACACTTTCCGGTGCAATTAGCTTACTTACTATATTGCGAATTTCTGTTTCAAATAGTCTTCCTTCCTCCTTGATATCCAGAGTAGGAGGACTAGTTTCCAAACGTTGTAGTTGAGCTGAAGATTCAGCCGAAACCGCTGAATCGTCACTGGAAAACTGTGTTTTTCTTACCGAAATTCCACCGGAAGGATTCAAAATTGTGACTGGATACAGCGTGGATTCGCCTGTATTAATTTCCTTCCCTAAAGTGTTTCTAATCGTATCTGAATCTATTCCGAAAACTTTTAGACTAGATTCCAACTGTGCCTTGGTAGGTTCAGAAACTGCTGTATTTTCGACAGTCTGCACCGTAGTGATACCAGACAGTTCTAGAGATGTACTACGTTCTACCGTAATCTCACTGGAATCAGTGTTATCGTTCGTCACTTTTTCGACAACTGGCTCAGGTCTAATTGTACTAGTACCTCCCAGAGTTGTTCTTAATACCCCTAACTGATGATTCTTGGGATACTTTTCACCTAATCGAGTAATCGGCATGTAGCATTTCCGTACTGATCATATAGTATTACGAGCAAAACAGTCTTGCAACAATCTGGTTCTGTTGCTACTGTATCCAACAAAATTTAATTCGAACAAAATACCAAGCAATCTTAATGCCACATCCCCAGTAGGATCGCCAATGTTGAACGATAATACTTCAATCCAACTTTCGGAAGAGTATTATCGGGTCCTCGGGTTCTTGGGAGTGGTAGGGGTCTGTTAGACAGAGGCCCTGTACTATTTTCCCAATCCTTTACACAATCGTAAGTACTCTCTCTCGTCTTAACACAGTGAGTGAGTTTGAATACTGACTACTCTTCGGCACGGTGAGTGTTAGAATGTTCGGACTGAATATGCTATGGTAATAACGCAGTGGTCCTGCCGTAACTTACAACTACTAGAGTACGCTCTTCTCATTAATTAAATACTTCTCAATAAGACGATGCCATGTGACAGGTAAGCATACCGAACAAAATACACAGACAACTTAGATCGAGATTACGTCAAACTTTTCGTATACTGGCTCGAGTCACAGATTTCTACCGCAATTAACAACTTACTAATACTTCTGTCCACGCACAGATCCTTATCGAATCCTCAGTGATTGCAGATTATTGTATAGAACCTGATCACTTAACCGAAAAGATACTAAACTTTGACCTTACACAGTCTCACGCAGGACAACAAACACACAATCTCACAACCGAGAGATACAGAATCGTATATAACTTATCATCAAATAAACTCTACCGAACGGAAATCGGTTCAACTAAAAGAATAGCAGAATAATTAAATATGAATAGAATGGAGCAGAACTCAATGTACTCATCAATATCTCATACATAGTCTTAAAATATGATGCTCGCAATCTCCCAAAATGATTCACTATAACAGACAACAGAATAAATGCGATACTCGCAATCTCCAAATACTTCAGTTCGCGATGTGATCAACCCTACTCACTACAGTGCTCAACAGAACAGAGACTCCTTCTGAAAAAACTGCCGATCTTTACCGCTTCCCTTTATGTGCTTTTAAATAGAAGTCTGCTACCGCAAATCCACTTTTTTCGGCACCTATCCGGGTTCATCCGTCCTGGTTCAACGCCGCTCAATTAATTTCCACCTTCTAGGGGAGACATTGACTATTCCATTGACTAACATTGGCACGCACGGTGGACTCGAACCCGCAAGTGTAGTACTATTGGTAATATCCTTTTGCCTGGGCTATCCCACTGTTCTTTTTCTTTACATGCATCCAGAAAGGCTCTGGCTAAATGTTCAATATGCCAATATTCTGGTGGTGATTCAGCAAATATCCTTCAATCCCGAATGTGTCACTGTACGTGATAGGTCGTCTCTTTCTCCAGAACTTCCTCAAACTCGTATAGCTGGTCTAGTTGCCTTTTCATGAAGTCCCGCTTTCTTATATGCTGTTGCCTCAAAAACTCATGCTTTACATACTCGTATTCTTCAGTTGCAGCTCTTCCTTTTTGAGTTAAATAGCTTTTTGAACATCTAAGCCATTCTGAAAAACATGTCTATTTATACATACAATAGGAGGCCAGACAATGATATGATTGTTAGCTGCTTCGAGATCACGCTTTCAAAATCCTGTGCATCACCATAGCCGATCATATCCTTCTGAAACTCCAGTATTGCAACGCCAAGGTGTCCTTGATAGTTCCACTTTGTCTGGACATCTTTCAGATTGAAGTGTGAGAATCTACTCTTGATCTCGTTGTTACCTGGACCCACCCTCTTGATCATGTGCTTTAGCGCTTCGTCTATGGAATCAAAGTACCCTCTGTGCTGTTGAATCCTCTTTTTTCTTGAAAGTTTCTCGGAATGCCTGTGCTATGCTTGTTGAAAATATCCATGTCTTCTGCAGAAGCTATGTACCCATACAGTATCCTATCACCACCTAGCTGAAATATCCTTTTAC
This sequence comes from Ceratopteris richardii, assembly GCA_020310875.1. NCBI lineage: Eukaryota > Viridiplantae > Streptophyta > Polypodiopsida > Polypodiales > Pteridaceae > Ceratopteris > Ceratopteris richardii. Next base: position 69,902,257 of record CM035438.1, on the reverse strand, counting down.
AGTGTCTGTCGGTCCATGCCAGGATTTGACTCCCCAATCCTTTCTGATCGCACTTGTTCTAGTGGCGGAACAAGTATAGCTAGCCATCTCCTGCGAAAAAGTGTCCAGCGATTTTGAATATGGCTATCCAACTGTTGTTTTAATAAATCTATGTCCACATTTGTCATCATTGTGGCATTTAGTTCTACACCCTCATCTTTTAATATCTGCTTTTCGAACTCCTGCAATACTTGTATTCTTGACTGCAAAAGTTGATTTTCGGCTTGCAGGTGAGCATTCAGGGTAGAAAAACTGGACATTTCGGTTTGAATTTGTGTTTGGATAGCTTGCTGCCACTGATTAAGGTCTTGGACATATTTTTTTACGGTGATCAGTTTGGTCGTAATACGCTGGTTGTTTTGCTATAACACCTGTATTAACGCATCTTTGTCATCCAAGTCTTTTTTCATCTGTGTCATTACTGAGTTGGACTTAGTCATCGTTGTTAATAACAACTCGTTTCGGTGCTGAATCGCTTGTTCTTGTTGCCGTAAATATTGGGAAACCTCTTGGAGTTGGTTTTGCATTCTTGTAACAAAATTGGGTTGAGGGTCATCCGGTGCTTGCTCTGGACTGGCAGTTGGCACGTTGTCTGCCATTCGCCTTCTAATGGACAGCCGAAATGGCGTCCCTACTGTCTGATTCTGTGCGCTGTTACCTGTGTGGAATAAAGATGCAGACGAGGTGGAGGGTTGGGCTTCTTCCTGAGGCTCTGTGTGGTGTTCGGGGTAAAAAGAGGGGGACCAGTGTAACTGTTTATCTTTTACAGATTGGGCAAAACTAAATATGGCAGCTAAATACACTGGTAAACGAGTGTATTTTTGGGACCTGCGTTTGTCCCCAACAAAAAACTGTTTGTGTAAATGATTGTACAACCAGTGAGCCCAACTCACTTTTCCTCCTTTCTCTGCTTGTACTAGAGGCAAAAAATTTTCTCTATACATAAGATCAAATCTGACTGTAAAGCAGAGCCTTTCTAAGTACCATTTAAATTGTCCACGGCGAGTATATGTGGCATTCTTCATCATAAAATAGCGTCTACGACCTTCGCCCTTACCAAATTCTTTTCTCAGGTCGTTATAAGAACATTTGGGAAAATTTGCCTCTTCATTCAACGGTAATTGAAATACTGACGATATTAATTGTGGTGAAAATTATACCTGATTTTCAAGGAAACCTTTTGTTTGTCGCATAATGTGTAACTGATTCTCTGCATCGTCGTTACCTGTCCACTGTTCCCAGGGTAACTTGGCAAACTGTAGGAGTCTGATCCTCTGTAACCAGTTCTCATTTCCCCTCCAATGGATGTCAAATTCTATTTTGAATTCTGTAGAAAATAATATGTTATTATGCAGACCCGGTGATGTTGCCGAAATTCTTGAGTCATCTTCATCATCCTGTAATGTAGTATCGGTTGTAGTCACAACACGGTTCTGTGTAAGTGTGCGCTTCCTGAGTCGCCATCTTAGTATATCCGATTCAGACATGGTTGTAAGACTTTGCCGAAAATAATGTGCTACAAGTTTTGTTAATTAGCACAAGAGCTCGCAGAATACTATACAGAAAAATACTTTGCCGGGCATATGCATTTTATAAGTACTAGAACTTGAACTGCCATTTGCTGGAATGATGATATTTCATTCGGACATGACACTTCATGCTTCTTACCGAAATTCTAGAATCAAAAATCATCATTCTGTAGATCGATGCTGGACTTGGAATGTCTTTTACATGTGCCGACAACACCGGATTTGTAGGCCCGAAATCTATAGTTCTGCTACGAGACCTTCTAAGTACATACTTCTAGCTGATCGAAAGATACGGGCAATCTTTTTCTTAAGCGTTTCTAATAGCTGTTTTAGCATATCAGGCTCTAGAAGCTGGGCATCTATTCTAGCAGAGCTAAGTGCGATGGCTTCGGTGAGTACATTCTCGGCCTGGGTCTGCACAAAAGCTTCCTGTAGATAAAAATCATTGGCTAGTGCGGTGTCCTTGGAAGTCTTCATTTCTTCTAGTTTGGCTTTTAGCTCTGCAATATACTCCTTTTGGTTGCGTATTTGGTTGTCTTGGCGTTCAAACTACTGGGTTTGGAAATCCAGAGTTTTCTTCAGTGAATCTCGTTCTCTGCGCGTCCTGTCGATATCTTTGAGATATTGGCCTTCCCGTATCAACTGGCGTTTTAGGATACTGTTTACTTCATTTGCACATTCTTCGGCTTTCCGTAACTGTTCTTGGAATTGTTCGGTTTCTTTCTGCTGCTCCTGATTCTTGTGGGTTGCTTCAGTTGGATTGTTCTCAAAACCATGTGCAATCAGATAGGCATTTATCTTCTCATACCAAGCACGTGGTGCTTGCTTTAAACCATATAATGTGTTAAACGATAATACTTCAATCCAACTTTCGGAAGAGTGTTATCGGGTCCTCCGGTTCTTGGGAGTGGTAGGGGTCTGTTAGACAGAGGCCCTGTACTATTTTCCCAATCCTTTACACAATCGTAAGTACTCTCTCTCGTCTTAACACAGTGAGTGAGTTTGAATACTGACTACTCTTCGGCACGGTGAGTGTTAGAATGTTCAGACTGAATATGCTATGGTAATAACGCAGTGGTCCTGCCGTAACTTACAACTACTAGAGTACGCTCTTCTCATTAATTAAATACTTCTCAATAAGACGATGCCATGTGACAGGTAAGCATACCGAACAAAATACACAGACAACTCAGATCGAGATTACGTCAAACTTTTCGTATACTGGCTCGAGTCACAGATTTCTACCGCAATTAACAACTTACTAATACTTCTGTCCACGCACAGATCCTTATCGAATCCTCAGTGATTGCAGATTATTGTATAGAACCTGATCACTTAACCGAAAAGATACTAAACTTTGACCTTACACAGTCTCACGTAGGACAACAAACACACAATCTCACAACCGAGAGATACAGAATCGTATATAACTGATCATCAAATAAACTCTACCGAACGGAAATCGGTTCAACTAAAAGAATAGCAGAATAATTAAATATGAATAGAATGGAACAGAACTCAATGTACTCATCAATATCTCATACATAGTCTTAAAATATGATGCTCGCAATCTCCCAAAATGATTCACTATAATAGACAACAGAATAAATGCGATACTCGCAATCTCCAAATACTTCAGTTCGCGATGTGATCAACCCTACTCACTACAGTGCTCAACAGAACAGAGACTCCTTCTGAAAAAACTGCCGATCTTTACCGCTTCCCTTTATGTGCTTTTAAATAGAAGTCTGCTACCGCGAATCCACTTTTTTCGGCACCTATCCGGGTTCATCCGTCCTGGTTCAGCGCCGCTCAATTAATTTCCACCTTCTAGGGGAGACATTGACTATTCCATTGACTAACAAATGCCTTCTTTAACCTGCACACCTGGTTTTGATGCCCTTTCCTCACAAAGCCACGGGGCTGAAAAACATACACTTCTTCATGCAAGTCACCATTCAGAAATGCTGTTTTAATGTCCAACTGATGAACATTCCAACCATGATGGGCTGCAAGTGCACAAATGCTCCGAACAGTAGTCATACGGCATGTGGGTGCAAAGGTGTCATCAAAGTCAATGCCTCTTTCCTGCGCATAACCCTTTGCAACAAGCCTAGCCTTATACCTGTCAACTATACCATCAGGTTTACGCTTCAGCTTGTATACCCACTTAGTGCCAATGGCCTTCTTGCCAGGAGGCAAGTCACATAAAGACCATGTACCATTCTTCATTATAGCATCATATTCAAATTGCATAGCAGCCATCCAATTTTCTGAATTTTGTGCTTCATCAAAAGAAACATGCTCATTCTCATCACAAAGACTAGACGCAGCCATAGCATAACAATCTGATGCAAAGGAGGCACTATGAGAGCCCGAACGAGTACGATATGACAAAGGTGCATCTAATTTGCTATCACACAAAGTTTGCACAAGCCATTTTGGCATAGTTTTTGCCTGCTCAATATCAGCTCTCTCATCAGCAAGTGCATCATGTAAATCTGCATCACAAATGGAATGATCTACATCATCATATGAAACCTACAAAGGCTGAGAAGTTGCCTCATTAGGACAAGCACTAGACTGTCCACCTGTAAAAAGAGGCATCAAAGTATCATACATGTCTTTGGAGCTAACAGATGTCTCCTTAGTACATGAAAGCAATGGCTGAATAGCATCTTCCACAAAGATAACATCACGGCTAACCAGAATGCTTTTATTCTGTGGATAATACAGACGATAGCCTTTACTTTCATAACTGTACCCAACAAAAATACATTTTACTATCTTATCATCCAATTTTCTGCGATGTTGTTCAGGTACTAGTGCATATGCCAAACAACCAAAAACACGCAGATGAGCAACAGATGGCTTGCGGTCATGCCAAGCCTCATATGGAGTGATAGATTGAAGCGCTTTAGTGGGACACCTGTTCAGTACATATGTTGCACACATGACAGCCTCAAGCGAGAACTATGAGGTAAAGCTTGACTCTTGACCATACACCTCGCCATCTCCATGAGAGACCTGTTCTTTCGTTCAGCAACTCCATTCTGTTGAGGTGTATACGACATTGTACACTGGTGTTTTATCCCACGTTCAGCCAGAAATGCATTAAAATCAGAAGACATATATCCCCCCCCTCGATCAGAACGGAAGGTGCCCATTTTACATGCTGTCAGATTTTCAGCCAAAACCAAAAACTGTTTGAAGCACATGAACACTTCAAACTTTCCTTTGAGTGGATATACCCATGCATGCCTGGAAAAATCATCAATGAAAGTCACGAAGTAAAGGTAATTTCCAAAAGAAGGTGTCTACATAGGACCACAGACATCACTATGTACAAGCTGCAATTTCTGCGTAGCCCAAACTGAACCATCTTTTGGAAAGGAGGAACACTGCATTTTGCCCAAAATACAGCCTTCACATACATGTTTTCCAGGTGCCTCAAGCTTGGGCAAAGAAGACACCATATCAGATTTCTGCAGGCATAGCAAACTAGCAAAATTCAGATGACCAAAGCGTGCATGCCAAAGCTTTGCATCTGACATAGCTTGAGAATCATGAACTGCACATGCCGAATCATTAACAAATCTTTCATAGTCTATGAGCTTATATATCCCACGACATAAAATGCCAGAAGCAATAATCATATCACCATTTGACAAATCATGAACAGTACACCTGTCAGCAACAAATTTCACAACGAAACCAATCTTGGCTAATGCAGAAACTGATAAGAGGTTCGTTTTGATCCTTGGCACAAATAAAGCATCTGACAAAGTGAAAGAACTACCATCAGCAGTAGTCAAAATGATCTTACCAACTCCCATAACAGGATAGGAGGAGTTGTTGGCGCATGTAACAATATTCCCTGTAGGGGCAGGCTTGAGTGAAGAGAAGAAACTACGCTGCGAGGTAATATGTTTGATCGCCCCACTGTCAAAATACCAAACATCTGAGTCTACTGCAGACATGCACTGCTCATCAGAAGATGGGTCAAAATTGCAGACAGTAGTAAACGCCCATTCTTCTTCCTGCACAAGATTTGCAGACTCTGTTTTTGGTGTAGAGGCCTCTCCAACAACCATTCCAGCCTCTTTCTTCTTTGCCTCTTTAGCAGCCAGTTTTGGACAGTTCTTTATGATATGATTATTCCCTTTACAATACTTACAAAACAATTTCTGCTTTTCTGATTTCTTCTCATCTTTATCTTCCTTCTTTGAATATGCAAAATTAGCAGATTTCTACTTACTAGTTGAAGAGCTCCATTTTCCTTTGCCCTTCTGACTAGCTAGGAAAGCTTGATCTGCAACTCGCATAATGGACATGTTCTACCTGGACTGATCTTCCTGCAATAGAACAAAGACTAACTCCTCAAATGATAAGGCATTCGGATTGCCTTTCATCATCAAACGAAGAGTAGAAGCAAAACTCTGATATGAATCAGGAAGACCATTCAGAACGGTCTGTACAAGTGATCTATCTCGTATAACCTCATCAGCAAAAATCAATTGTTCCTTCAAGTCTTTGATCTTCGTTAGGAAACTGTCCATAGAATCAACTTCATTCATGTGCTCACTCTCCAACTGTTTTTGGAGGTAAGCAACATGAGCCTCATTCCTAGCTTGGTACAATGTGGTAAGTGTATCCCAAGCATCCTTAACTGTTCTGCAAGAGCGAATATGAGGAATAATGGCACGTTTGACAGACAAAGCTATCAATGCATGTGCCTAGGCATCTCTACCATCCCAATGAATCTGCTCTGCAGTAGGTGCAGCAGAAACAACAGCACAAATAGGAATCTGCGGAATATCATCTTCGACACCATCTTCATCAGCTCCAACACCTGTATTTGCAGTACCTGTTGTTACAGGTGTAACAGGATGTCTTTCAACACCCTGCACAATGTTCCACAATCCTTTTGCAACCAATACATGTCGCATCATATAAGCCCATAATGGGTAGTTGGTACCATCCAACTTATCCTCAACAGCCAACATACGGAATACATCACTGCTTTCAGCCATGGCCGGTGACTAAAATACCTTGATGCAGAAAATTGACTGTATCTCAAAAAGTTGAACAGGACTGCCCAAACAAGTTCTGCTAGACCTGTAGCAGACTTGAGACGCTTAAACTAGACAGAAACTGGTATATACCTTTGGCACAAAAAGACAAAATAGCGTGCAAAAGCGCTGCGATAGTGCGTTCGGAGGTCGAAACGAGGTCAGATCGCGATTTCGGCACCACATAGGGAAGCTGTTTTGATCTCGGAAACACGCTGAGTATGCTCACCAAAATTCGTGCAATTATGAGACTGCAAACTGAGGAGTGTCGACCGTGCCCTAGATGAAGCGATGACCTACTCTGATACCAATTGTTGGAGTTAGACGTCTGCGGAAGCACGCGAACAACACAAGGAAGAAGAAGAAGCTTGGAGCACAACACACAATATTGAATGTATTACTAGAGAATGTACAAAAGATGAGTAGCCCATTAGGGCAATAGGCGTATATACAAGCCGGGGGAAAAAAACCTCCTAAGGAGGGAAAAAAGTGCCCCGGCGGTCCTAGTGTGTTCACACACATCACTACCTAAATATATCAACAAATGGAGACCTCAAGGAGGAGGTATATGTGTCTCAACCACCAAGTTTTGAACCTCCCCATTCAGGGAACAAGGTATGTAAGCGAAAGAAGGAATTATATGGGTTGAAACAAGCCCCTAGAGCATGGTACCATGGATATATAAGTATCTCTTGGATCTAGGTTTCAAAAGATGTGATTCTAATGCTAACTTGTATGTTCTAAAGAGAGAAGGAAAGAAAATCGTGCTTGTACTCTACGAGATGACCTTGTGATTACACGAAATGATGATGCTCTTCTTCAACAAACAAAAGATGCCCCGATTTTAGAATTTGAAATGATAGAGTTGGGCTTAATGCATTATTGCTTAGGCCTTGAAGTTTGGCAGGAACCAGGGAAGATTCTCATCTCTCAACAAAAGTATAAGAGACAAATATTGAAGGCATTCCACATGAAGGATTGCAAGGAAATTTCTACACCTATGGAGGTCAATACAAAATTATGTATTGAAGATACTTCACCTTTAGTGGATATTAGAAGATACAGGAAATTGGTTGGAAGTCTCATCTATTTATGCAATTGTAGACCATATATCTCTTATGCTATTGGAGTGGTAAACAGGTTCTCTAATAAGCCTTGTCAAACTCATTGGAAGGCAAGCATGCGGATACTCAGGTATGTGAAAGGAACCATTGATTATAGTATTCTTTATGAAGAAGGATCATCTCTAGTCACATACTATGACTCATATTGGGCAGGAGATATTGATACCACAAAATCAGTTTCTAGAATTACTTTTCTTTAGGATCAAGGATTTTCTCTTGGATTAGTAAAAAGCAACCGACTATAACATTATCTTCTACTAAAGCTCAGTAAAGCTACATGTGTTGTTGTCGTGAAGATATTGTCTGATTGTATATTTTACCGACTATTTTGTATCTCTCGACTGCATTTATCTATATTGGCTCTCCTTGTAAAAGCTATATAAGCATGGCCCAGGTTGAGCTTTACATAGCATTGCACAATAGTAAGCCCTTCATCTAGAGTCTATCTAGATCGCCATCTAAGCTCCACATTGGGAGTGCACGGGTGGACAACACCATCATTGTAACTGCATTATGCTCGACAATGTGAGAATTCGAGTTTTCTATCTCTCAATCCACATCTATCTTTGTCTGCATTTTTTCTCTCAACTCTATATACTAGTCTACTCCGTTGTACTGTTATTTTCTTACAAGTTTGACTCCTTGCAAGGAAGAGAAATCAAGAGAGAGATTACAATGAGGTATACACATGAGCAAAATGGTGTAGCTGAAATAAGAAATATAATCATTATGGAAGCAGTTAGGTCAATAAATAATGAAAATAAGTTGCCTAATTATCTATGGATAGAGGAATTATCCACTAGCACCTATCTTATAAATAGGTTACCCTCAAAGTATTTCAAAAATATGACACGCTATGAAGCTTGGAATGGAACAAGACCAAGCTTGGATCATTGCAGAATATTTGGGTGCATTGCATATGCACACATACCATCACAAATAAGAGGAAATCTTGATCCCAAGGTACATAAATGTGTGTTCATAGGTTATGAACTAAATAAAAAAGGGGTATAGGATTTATAATCCTAGCACCAAAGGATTCATAGTAAGTCGAAATGAAGTATTTAATGAAAAAAAGTCTTTGTTTGAAGATGATTGCAGGAAGATCAAATTTCCCTATGACTTGGAGGATGATTTTCCAACAATTTAAAGCAAAAATCCACACACAGTTGAAGAGTCAAGTGAATCAAAGGATGGTCATAAAAAACCTAGAAAGAGGGAGATCAATTCTTGGAAATCTAAAGGTAAAGCAAAAATGCAGGAATTAAGAGATGTAGTAGAATCATCTCAAAAAACTATCAAAAGTTCTACAATGGAGAAGAAGAAGCAACAAATGTATGGATATGATACCTCATTAGTCACTAAGCATTTTATATACAAGGCTCATGCATGATCTTTGAAGAACCTTCATCATATGAGGAATCCAAGAAGAAGCCAGAGTGGAAGCATGCCATGGAGGAAGAGATTGAAGCATTGCATGAGAATAATACTTGGGACTTAGCTCCTAAGACATCAATCATGCGGTTCATTGGATCCAAATGGATATATAAGGTAAAAAAGAACTATGACGGAACCATAAATATGTACAAAGTTTGGATAGTGACCAATGGATATGCTCTGACCCAAAGCATTGATTATAAGGAGACCCTTTCTCTTGTAGCAAAGATGCCTACAATCAGAGTACTCATGAGTATTGTGTAGAGAGTACATGCACGGAAGCAAAATGAAAAGAAGATTCTACTCACAAAAGAAAGATTGTGAGAGACTCAAAGTGAGTAGAGCAAGAAATGGTTAAACTCACATGGATTAGAAATGAGCTTGCCAAGAGCATGGAGTAGGCTCCTCAAGATTCTAACCAAGTACAAATGGGGAGAGAGACCCTCCTTATATAGATTTGGGAGGGGCTCTCCAAAGTACATCTCATGTGGGATAATTTGCCTGAAAGGAGAATGAGTACGATGGTAGAAGCAAATAGCGGGGTACTCAAATACAAAGGAAATACAATATAAAATGGAAATAAGCTAGAGATAGAGTACCTCGTAGATACAAAATGGAGATGCACTCATGTGGATACAAAATGCAGATGATGTAGGAGGTAATCATGTCATCAATCCCCTCTCCAGTTGCATTTTGGAGCGATTGAATGTTGCAGAGGTCCACCAAGCACTGGAGCAAAACTCGAGGTAGAGGTCCACCAAGTGCTGGAGCAGAACTGGAGGTAGAGCCTTTGTGAACATGTCCACCAGGTTCTCCTGATAGGTACACTGCTCCAGAGTAATCTCCTAAAAGACAAGCTTCTCGCAGATGAAGTGGTACTAGATCTGGATGTGCTTCATCGGAGCATGGAACATTGGATTATTGGCAATGGCCAAGGCTGATTGGCTGTCCATGCAAATGCGTGTTGGAGCAACCTACAAAACACCAACATTAGATAATAAACGTCAAAGCCAGATGGCCTCACATGCAATGAAGATCCTCTTCCCCTTTGATTCCTTGTATTCTTGACGCATTCTTCTGTGGTGTGGCTGTTACGACTACAAAAGTCAAGCAAGAATATGTACCCAGAAGTTGCCTTTCGAGAATCAGGATCACCAGTCCAATCTGAATCTGAATATCCGACAAGTTCGATGCCCCCTCTGTACCAAAGACCATGATGTTGGGTGAGGGTAATGTAGCGAAGTAGTCTCTGAGCAGCATCCCAATGAGTTTGAAGATACTGATGTGCAAACTAACTGAGAATACCAACTGCATAGGCAATATCTGGTCTATTGTTGGCAAGATAGAGTAATGAGCCAACAAGTTGTTGATAAGTATGCACAACCACAAGTGATGATGAATCCTCCGGTGTGAGCTTGATGTTTGGATCAAGTGGTGTAGATACTGAGCAACATTGGTCCATGTTATATCTGAAAAGAAGATCAGAGCAATACTTCTTCTGTGATAAGAATATGCCTTCTTTTGTTTGTCAAACTTCCATACCTACGAAGTAGTGACATAGGCGAAGATCTATCATAGAATACTCAATTGGAATCTATGTGATGATGATGAAGTGGATGTGTTCTTCATCTAAGCCTGTCAAGATCAAGTCATCTACATAGAGGATGATGATGGCCATAAATGACTCGTTCTGATAGATGTATAAGTTTGCATCGGCACTACTTCTATGAAATCCTTTATCTGCGAAGAACTTGTGAATCTTTTCATACCAGCCCTTGGGAGCTTGCTTAAGCCTATAGAGTGCTTTGTGAAGTTTGTAGACTTGATCTTCCTTTCCTTTGATCTTGAAACCTTCAGGTCATTCAACATATACTTCTTCTTGAATATCTCCATTGAGAAAAGCACTTTTGACGTACAGTTGGTAGATGGACCACTTGCAAGTAGGGGAAAAGGTTTCTTCATAGTCAATGCCATGTTGTTGCTTATATCCTTTTGCTACTAGTCTTGCTTTATACTTGTCTAATGTGCCATCCAATTTGTACTTAACTTTATAGAGCCACTTAACTACTATGACTTGATGATTTGTGGGCTTAGGTACAAGAGTACAAGTCTTGTTCTTCTCGATTGCATCCATTTCCACTTGCATAGCTTCTTCCCACTCAGGTTTTCCCTGAGCTTCTTTGTAGTTAGAAGGTTTTGGGATTTGTTGAACCTTATGCATCAAGGCATAATTGACATAATGACTTTGTTCTTGCTATCTCTTCTCAATAAGTCTTTGAGATCTTCTTGGTTGCCTTGAAGTACTTGCTTCTCAGTTGGGTTTGGAAAAGACTGAGGCCCCCTCTATAGTGTAGATGGGTGGACTAAGATTTGTTGTTGGATCCTTGTTGTAGTATATGGAAGAATCATTGAATATTACATCCTTAGATATTATGATGGAGTGGTTTTCAAGATCATATAATCAATACGCTTTTGATTGCTCACTATACCCTATGAAGATGTGCTTCTTAGACTTGGATTGCAACTTGTTGTGATCTTCTTTTGGCACATGGACAAATGCTTCACTGCCAAATACTCGAAAGTAATGCACATTAGGATTTCTTCCATAGGATGCTTCAAATTGTGTCTTGTTGTACAATGCACTGGTGAAGCCTCGATTAAGTATGTGAACGGTAGTATGCACTACTTCTGCTCAAAACTTGTAGGGTAAGTCTTTGTTATGAAGCATAGTTCTCATCATTTCTATCACACTTCGATTCTTTCTCTCAGCTCTTCTATTCTGGGATGGAGTGTGAGGTTGAGTAACTTGTCTTTTTATCCCTTTTTGTTTGAGGAAGTTGTCAAAGTCATGATTTATGAATTCACCACCTTCATCTGATCGGATGGTCTTAATGGACTTGGAAGCTTCATTCTCCACTTGGGTGATCCATTCACAAAACTTAGTAAAAGTGTCTACCTTTGATTTCAAGAATAGACCCAAATGTACCAGGAGTGGTCATCTACTAAAAGAAATAAGTAGAGTGATCCACTGAGAGACAGGGTATTCATGGGTCCAAAAAGGTCCATGTGGATAAGGGCTAAAAGGTTTCTAGCTCTTTTCGATGCTTCTTTTGGAACGGGAGCCCTGTGTTGCTTGCCTTGAGTGCAAGCCTAGCAGACATCATTGAGTTTCCCAAGCTTGGGTAATCCTTTCACTATCTGTGATGAAGAAATTCTTGGTAAATAGGAGGTGTGGCCATATCTTTGGTGCCACAAACTAAATAGTGATTCCTTGGATAGAAAGCAAGATAATTATTATAAGCCCTTCTCTTCAACACCTTGGGTGATGTCTTTTGTATGAGGGTCAATGACTTTGACAGAGGTGTTATCAAACAACACATGTTTGTTATGATCGATAATTGCTTTTACTGATAGAAAGTTCATGCATAAATTGGGAACAAATAACACATTTGAAAGTGATTTGCACCCCTTGAGCGTTTGTGATCTGTACTTTGCCTTTCCCTTCAATAGGTAGACTTTTTTTATTTCCAAGGTACACTTCACATGTGTGCTCTTCAAGTTCTTGAAAAGAATCTTTATCTTTACACATTTGCGAGGTCGCTCTGCTGTCAAAGATCCATTCGTGAGAGAAGCGAGATGTAACTAGAGCATTTGCCTCGGTAGAGATAAAGAGTTCTTTGCTAGAGTAATATGACCTGTGTTGTGAAGGTTTGGATGAGTGCTTGGAATTAGAAGCCTTTAGGGTTTGTTTCTTCTTATAGCAGAATTTCTCTAAATGATCCGTTTTTCCACAGAAGTTACGACTATACTTCTTGGAGGAAGTAGTCGACCTTGGATTGTGTTCATTGCTCGTATGATGACTAGTATTTTTCTTTTGTTAAAAGGCCATTTGGCCTTCATTGGAATCTCTTGGGAGGAGGTCGACTTAGCTTGCGAGTCGTGAAGGAGCAGAAGATGACGGAATTCTTCCCAAGTGAGAACTTGCCCTCGATTGTACAAGGTCGTTACAAAGGTTTCATACGGCCTAGGTAGTTTGTTAAGTAGCCTGATGGCCATATCTTCAATGGAAATTTGCAGGCCACAAAGTGCTAACTTATGTTGATAGTCTTCAAATTGAGCTATGAATTTTGTGATTATATCTTGCGACCGAATAGTTAGATTATGGAATTTTGCTTCTAAATCATAGATCCTCGAGGGTGTTTTATCTTCGTATAAGGTTGATAAAGTTTCACAAGCTTCTTTGGATGTTTTACATGCCGTGATGTGCCCTTTGGTCAGTTCATCATATGCAAGTAGAAGTTGGCCTAATGCCCTTTTATATTTCACATCCCAGATATGCCAAGATTTTAGGTTGTTGGCCTTATTGGGTTCAGGTTTGGAACCGTCTGCGACATCGTGAAGGAGATTGGTATACATATATGCCCTCATTATATCTTTCCAAAGATTATAGTTTTATACATTTAATCTTTCATCCTTGGGCACAAATATGGGTGTGAAGGAAGGTAAAAAAATGGACATAGATGAGGTGCTAGCTTCACTCTTTGAGATTACAAAGTTTGAGTGAACTTGAACTTGTAAAGAAGTGAGTTTGTGCTTTGCAAGAGTAAGCATCAAGTGTTCAAAAACACTTTCAAAGACACGTGTGCTAAGAGATTACTTGAAAATAATCACAAACTTTGTAAATAAATTGAAAGGCTTGGCAGCACACGAGAAATCCTTGGGGAGGGGGAGCTTGGAATAGCCCTACACATTGATACCGAGATGAAGGAGACAAGGTACCATTGATAAAGTGCAAATGCATTGCCTAGCCACATGGACTTTTGCAATGTGCTCCTTCATTGTGCACAACTAAGCACTTGATGCTTTGGCAAATTCGTCTTTCTACTTTGCTCACATGTAGAGAATCGTAGCAAGGGAGTATAGGGACATTGCTGATTCAATACGAGATCCTTCAGCACTGTTGCCACGTCTTTGTATGCTACATGTTCAATACATAGCAACTAAGAATGGCGTGATAATCTGAAGATGCTCCACATTGATGAAGAAGGCGCTATCAAATGAGAACCAATAAAAACACTTCATATGAAGATCTGTACTGCCGCCTTGAAGAAGTAACACTATGAGAGACAGGCTAATACATTAGCAGATAGGACTTGAAAACAAATCTGATGTTGGTTAAAACATTTGAAGCTCGAAAAATAATGAAGCTATTGTATTATGATTGTTAAAAACAAACTGTTATAAGAGATATGTGCAAAGTTGTCTGCCACAAGCTTTAAGCAGGTGTAGTTGGTATGTCTCACAAAAATGCTACCAACAAAGATGGTAGAATTGCAACAAAGGTACGACACACCATGAAAAGACACCAAAATATTACAAAGTCCTCATACTACAATGAGGAAATAGAAAATAGTGGTTATAACCACTTTAAAGGTAGAGATGCTATCAACTCACAAAATGACTATGCTGAATAAGAATGGTACATTGCCACAACGAGGGTGGTGGGGAGTTAGATGAAAGAAAGGGTAGGAGGGTGGGTAAATGGGCAGAATGAGGCCCCAAAGAGCAAATATGATGGAAAAAGCCTCTCTCAATGAGGAGGAAGCAAAACCACCACCACTCAAGCACCAACACCACCAAAATGACCACCAAACGCACCATCAAGTCCTCCACCTAGTGCTCTAATACCATGTAAAGAGTACATGCACGGAAGAAAAATGAAAAGAAGAGTGTACTCACAAAAGAAAGAGTGTGAGAGACTCAAAGTAAGTAGACCAAGAAATGGGTAAACTCACATGGATTAGAAATGAGATTACCAAGAGCATGGAGTAGACTCCTCAAGCTTCTAACCAAGTACAAATGGGGAGAGAGGCCCTCCTTATATAGATTTGGGAGGGGCTCTCCAAAGTACATCTCAAGTGGGATAATTCCCCTGAAATGAGAATGATTACAATGGTAGAAGCAAATGGCAAGGTACCCAAATACAAAGGAAATACAATAGACTCATGCGGATACAAGATGTAGATGATGTAGGAGCAATCATGTCATCAACATATTGAAGCTACCAAGAATCGAAAGATATATCGGATGGATGTCAAAAAATCCTTTCTCAATGGATGGATATCAAAAGAGTTATGCATGGCTCAACCCATTAGATTTGAAGACTCGCAACATCTTGAGTATTTTTTCACATTAAGAAGATATTTATATGAGATGAAGCAAGCTCCAAGAGCTCGCAATCATAGACTAGTGACTTACCTACAAGACAAATGATTTGTGGTGATCAAGGCATATCCCTCTCTATTCATTAAAAGATCACATGGAGAATTCATACACCTTTGTGTATATGTGTATGACATTATAGTACCAGGTAATGGTGTTGAAGGCATTAGAAGAATAAAACATCAAATGAAGGAACAATTCAAAATAAGCGATCTAGGGTAGCTCACATACTTGTTTGGATTGGAAGTCTTGTATAGAGATCATGGTATGTACCTTACTCAGAAAGATATGTTTACAAAGTTCAAGATGGAAAATGCTAAATTTGCAGGTACATCTATGGAAGTAAATTCCAAATTAAGTGCTCATGAAGGAGATCTCATTGAAGATGCGACAACATATCCAAGCCTAGTAGATTATGCTACTGTCACAAGAGTTACTGTAGATATCAGTTATAGTGTGCATGTTCTAAGCCAATTTTTATGCACTCACCTAGGAAGCCACATATGGAGGCATACAAAAGGATCCTTAAGTATCCCAAAGGGGCATTAATTAAGGCCTATTCTATTCGTACACTTTTGATACATGTATTAAGATCTTTTCTGATGCAACTTGGGTTGGATAAAGAGATGATAGGAGAAGTATCTTTGGCTATCTTTCATTTACAGGTTCGAAGATCATTTCTTGGTCATCAAAAGCAACTTACCATTGCTTTCTCATCTATAGAATCCGAATATAGATGATTGGCTAGTGCTACCTAAGAAGCCAAGTGAATCAAGACTATATAGTGATTTGGTGATGAAGTCATCTACTCCTCACATTTGGTGATAACATGAGCTCTTTGCATCGTGTGGAAAACCTTATATATCATGCAAAGACCAAACACATTGAGGTCTATTATCACTATGTTAAGGAAAATATTAAAAATTCATACATGTCGACTCAGCAACAATATACAGACATGATGACTAAAGCTAAAGAGATTTAAATCCATGATTGGGCATTAGGAGATTGCAAAAGGGATGAAGAGTGCAAAAAAAAGGCTTGAGGGGAGTTCTTGGTGCATATGGCAAGCCTAAGTTCTTGAACATATCCATGGATTACATTGAGTTATGAGAAGCAATATGTACACACATATCTTAAGTTCATTTCTAAGGGTAAACTTTCACTACATTTTTATTTGTTGTAAAAGTCCTTTTTAAGTATGAATATTCAAAAGCTAAAGTAATTCTAAAGAGAGCAAAAATCCACAAATCATATTTGAATTCAAATTCAAATATATATATATATATCAAAAGTTAAGTGGAATCTTTAGGTGGAATCGATCAACAGATGCCTACTAAAATCACGGAGAAAATTTTATATATATTTCATTGGAAAAGTCATGAGAAGTAACTGAGCTCTCACTCACTTCTAGAGTAGTCATTGTACTTATCCCGTAGTCCTTCCTCCAACATATCCATGTATTGTACTTTGCATTTCAGTACTTATACTTGAAGTTTGTATCATCATCTTCATCTCTATTCATTGCTGCCTACGTACTGTCCAAGTCATTGAAGTGAAGCTATGGTCTCATTGTCTCATATAATTGTTAGATCATGAAGGTAACACCTTATGAGTTTATGTACATGATATTTTGGTCGTTGGAGCTCTGTGCAGAGATATGAAGTGATCTGTATGGTTGTGTATGCGCATTGTCTTCCAATACAGATTATCCAACTGAGTTTCTCTATAATTGGTGTCCACTTGATTGTTAGACCAACTAAAACGAGTTTGAGAGGACAGGACTTTGCAACGGTGTTTTAGGTGAAGTTGCTTCCATTTTTTCTTTTTATTCCCACACATAGTATTACCCTTGTATATATATATATATATATATATATATATATATATATATATATATATATATATATATATATATATATATATATATATATATATATATATATATATATATATATATATATATATATATATATATATATATATCCTATCAACCATATTGAAGTCCCCAAGCTGATGATGGGTCTAGCAAGAGAAGCAATGGATTTCCATACACTCTATCTTTTAGTGAGGGAATTGGAAGCATAAACCAAAACAACTGTGAAACTAAAGGGTTGTCCTAAGTGGACAGCTAGCCACTGATTTTCAAAATCCCCCTCAAATTTGAAGAGATGGTTTCCCATAAAGGGATGGATACCAATGCATGTGTCCCCTAGCCTTGTGGATAGTTAGTGTTAAACCAAAAAAATCGAGCACTATGATATTTTGATTCCATATTAACATGGGGTCTTGCACTTTGATTGCTTGGATACAGCATAAATGAAACGAACCCCTTTATTCTTACAAAGCCTTTTTGAGAGCATGGAATTAGGATAACTGAATGAGACCTTTATAGTTAAAGGAGATTAAGTTGAGATTCCATGGCATGTCAAAAAGAAGAAGGGGCACTTTTTGGAATCTCTCAAGACCTTCATTAGATGAATTGAGTTCATTGCTAATGTGAATCTTCCCTTTAGTTTTGCGATCCATAAACGCACCTTCTATCGGACTATGTGAGCTTCTAAGAGATTCCTCTACCTCCACGTCCTGTTCATTAACTTCTTTGATCAGCTCTTCATGTTGAATACTCTTGCCAATTTCTTTAGCGCACTCAAAGCCAAGACACAGCCTTAACTTTGGTTTTCCAAGGGGGCAATCTTTTGCAAAATTCCTTGTTTATGGTAGCGGAAATAGGAGTTCAAGACATTTTACTTACTATCTCTTGAATATGGTCGACATTTCCTACATGATTAGCAAGCGCTATCTCATGTTCCAAGGGTAATTCCAAATCAAGTTCAACTAGGAGCTTCAGATTCTATTGAGGATTAATAGGAGGTGGCTCTTTGACAGAGATAATGGATCCAATCAAAACTGCAATGCTAGTGAGAAAATAAAGCCATCTTAGTGGGAGTTTAGGAAACTCAACCCATATTGGGAGTTTCTTAGATTTGTTTGTTAATGGGTTGAAGCTAGGGTGCCATTTGAAGAAGACCATAGGGTGTCTTTGATGTACCAACTCAATTGTTTGAGAACAAGGTCAACGTGAGTAGTGTTTTCAAAGAAAAAGGAGATGTACATGTTTGTTTGGTACTATACGTGGGGGGACGGAATATCCAACAAGGTAAATACATTCAACCAGACATGGATTGCCTCCATTGGAGTTCTAGGCCCTAAAGGAACCCATTCAAAATTGTTTCCTTCAAGAAGTAAGCGAGTGCATCCAGCTCTTGCTTGGAGCAACAAAATTGCTCCTTTTTCATTGTTTCCCTTGGTTTCTCCATTGATTTATGTCCAAGCCATTCTCCCTCTTTGTTTTCTTCTTTTTTTTTTTTAATGGAGGTTCAACCGAATCCTACTCCCCTAGACTTTAACTTTGAAATTGCAACTATACAAGTAAACGGGCATAGTACCCATGGGACCCCTCATATCCCACAAAGCAAGAGTTAGACTATTCGAAGGCGACACAAGAAAGAACTAGTTGCAACGAGAATATCATGGTTTTACACTATCCTTAGGCTCACACTGTCCTGTCGATAGTGGGCATTGAACCCTCACCCCCGCCTCAAGAGGTGAAAGGCCCAGCAACCCACCCAACGCGCGCGGACTCTTTGTTTTCTTCTTTCCTAGTGGAGCTGGAGTAAGAATGAAAGGCTGGGGATCCATTCTCGAGATTGAGGAGACGCTTTGTGGCAATGAAGGGGCATGGCGACTTCTTCTCCTATAGTTCATATGTTTGACATCTTGAGAATCTTGGACCACGATTATTTTTGCATGCAACGACTTCAAAAAGGTAATAGAGCAAGATTTTTACGTTGGTTTGAGGAGCTTGCTGTCTCCAATTGATTCGCCAGATGATCACTCTATTTCTTCTCCACAATCAGCTCAACAACAACTTGCTCCCTTGCTCGAGCCTGCATAGCCTAATGACTAACTCCTTGAAGCTTTGGGAGGAAGTCCTGAGTTCAAGTCTTGGCTGGACATATCCATGAGTCTCTCATGATGGGTGCCTCTACCTTACGGCATAGTGATCTTTAACTCATCACAAAGTTTAAGTATAGAAAATCTACTACACATGCAGCAATTAAATCCTAATCACCATAGCTAGTCCTCCAAGATCAATCCTCTGCTGAATTTCCTATAACTATTTTGTTCTCTGCCACCTACGTCTACTTTAATACCTCCATTTTCTCATAATTTTTTTATTATTTTTCTAATCATGGAAGTAGCCTTATTTTCGCTTTTCTTTCTCACTACAAGTACACACTCCAGCTTGCTCCATATTCTTTTCTTTATTCACCAACCTTTTATTTTTCTTTTTCAAGGATTATATATCACTCATCCATATCCTCAGTCCACAATATTTTTATTTTCTTTTAGTTTACAAATTATTCCCTCTTTTGAAGCTACAGAACGATACTAAAAAATACTCAAAAAGATCCCAACAAGTTGCATCTACTTGTTTAGAAGTTATGCAGATGCCGAAACTATATCGATAATGCTTCATTTGAGCACCTTCAATTTTTGCATCAATGTCCACACTCAATCTATGCCCATGACAACTTCAATCAAAGACCACAAAAAATAAGAAGGAGAGAGTGTTGGGGGATGCTTCAAAGAAGTATCCAAGTGTGAATTAGAGAAGTATCCAAGTGTGAAATAGAGAAGTATCCAAGGATCTACTATATTTTCTAAGCTTAAAAGCATCTCGACATTATAATTTCCCCCGTCTTGCACCCAAAGCACATGTAAAATGGTCTATTTTTGGCTTTAAAATATGTTTTTTGTACAAAATGAGTCTACGATGTAAAAAGTCGAGTAATAATCGAGCCTCACGAGCATTAATTAACCTCCATATTTTTCTCATATATTTGATACATCATTTCAACCTTCAAATGAGGCTTAAGACCTAATTAAACTAGGCCAAACACTTTGATGGACACACCTTCAAAAATCTATAAAAGTGGTTAGCATGTTAGAGCTTAGAGCTTGTTGTAACTTGTGAGCTCTTCTCATTTCTTGAGAAATACAAAGAACTTTCTGGAGCAATTGTGCCTCTTGCCTACTTGTGCATGTATGTGTGCGCGCATGTGTATGCTTGCCCTCTCTTGTTGTGCATGTGTGAGCTTGCTATTTATGTCACGTATAATTTTCATACCATCACTTGGTCGCTCCATGGATTGATATATTTGTGCAAACATATTCTCCCATGTGTGTATGCTTGCCCTCTCTTGTTGTGGGTGTGTGTGCTTGCTATTTGTCTCACATACAATCTTCATACAATTGATTGGCGGTTCCATGAATTGTTATATTTGTGCAAAGATATTCTTGTTTGATGTGATGTGCATGTGGATGTATGCCCAATAGTGTCCTTAACCTTTAAATAGAGCATCATGTGTCTTTTGCAAATTGGCACAATCACTTGGCATCTTGTGTAAAGTTTCCCCAAATCTTTGGCATTGCAATTGCAATAGCCTTTGTTAGCATAGCTGCGCTTGGTGCAATATGCTTTTTTGCATGCACATTCTATTTATGCTAAAGATCCTCATAAATTTCATGATAGCTTTTGATTTCCCCACTAGCAACATTATGACATGATTATGCTGCAAGCGTATTTTTCAAAAGCTTTTCAAACACTATCTTAGAAATTCCTTTATTGATTATCAATCATATTGAACGTTGGAATAAGCTCTCTATGATACTTTATCTTCTTTGTCACAAGGTTACCACTTCTTTCCAAGTGCATGGTCTTCTAACTTCACTAGCTGAGGTTGTCAAAGGAATACAACGAGGCTGCTCTCTCAACCCCCTCCCTTTGTTATTGCATCACACCTACTTTCCTACTACTTAAAGGTGCACGTAAGCGATAGTATAATGCATTCCCTTCAACTAAAAGATATTGTAATTAGAATGGGATTCGCAAATGACACTTGAGTTTTTCTTAAAGGCACAACATCATCTCTTTCTCAACGTTTGTATCTTCTTGATCATTTTGCACATATTTTGGGTTAATAACCAACCTTGCAAAACGTAAGTTTAATGATATTGACTTTAATGATGTTAATGTGTTACATTCATATGGTCATTGATCTCAAGAAGGTTGCACTTTCAAGACCTTGGTGTAACCACATGGTGCTAAAATCACTTTTAAATAGTAAAGGCAATAGGTCTTGCAAAAGGTGCTCCCTATGCTATAACAATGGAAGTTGGTTGAATGGGCTTCAAATTTTGTGAATCTTGCAATCCATTTTATAACCATATGTAAGTTTAACATGCCCATGATGGGCGCATTTGCAACTTGTTTATGCCAATTTGTATTGTTTTTGAAGCACTTTCTATGACAAAAGCATTCGATTCATTCAGAAGTTAGCTTTGGCTTTGGCTAGTCCTATTTATAGGTAATCATGGCTTGTACTTAAAGAGATACGAAAGCTTGCTTCTTCCATGTTCTTCTTCTTCTTCTGACTACCAATGACATATTGATTGGAAGCCCAGTAAAATTAAATGCTTTAATGCTTATCAGATTTCTAAAAGCTTCTGCTACAAGATCTTATCATATCCTACTCCTAACTTTGGAATAAGTTACATGCAACAATTGTTGGGGTCTACATAAGTCTTTGGTAGGACCTGAGCATACAATGTTGGGATCTAAGCATGTGTTATCTCGAAGAAATGTCTTCCACATTATCATGCTTAGAATCATTAATGGTGGCATGAGACTCACAGCTTTTATGCACACAAATTCATCACATACTAGGCACTTTCCCTGCCTAAAATGTGGTGCATATAATGAGACAATGAGGCATATTTTTTTTTATTGCCATTACATTAAGCAATGGTGGGCTGAAATGTTCTTGTATCTGTCCAAATTGTTCCTTTCAATTCAGACCTCCACATTACTTTTGGTCTTTGCAAGCATCCTAATCCCAAAATAATTGCATTATTCAACAGCTACATTCCTGGATTGTGGTGTACATGGCAGCGCCATCCCATACTCATCTTTGAGCATACTGCTATGTTCACCAGGTCATGCTTGCTGTTGTCTACTCCACCTGATTGACAACTTTCTTTGACTCGTATCCTCAACTCTGTTAGAGGTCCTACTCAAATCATGTAATTGCACTCAAAAGCTTTGGGCTTAATTGCTTGTACAGAATAAAATTCTTTTTAGGACTTCATAATCCCAATGATAGGCCCATAAACTAAGCAACAGTAAGCGAAAGGTTGTGACAATTATGCATCCTTCTATTGTCAATAAGAAGATTTATGCATCCTTCATAATCTTTTGTACATAACCAGAATATCAATGTAGTTAGTCCTTATGAAAAAAGTTTCTCTATCTCTTCATCTTTCTATGCTTTTAGTTCACTTTCATGTTTCAGTTCATGTGTCTGTCATCACCTTATGTTGATGATCTTGGTTATGTCAGTCTTTGCACATCTCTGAATTTCAACAGGTATATCAGCCTTACAAAGCTCATACAATGTTTTGATTTACAAACCATTGAACACAAAGCACATGATAGGACCTGCCTGCTAAACACCTCTCATGGGACAAATTTAGGTTAAAGACATACACTGAAAAAAACTCAATCCCATACACTTTCAATAACCGAAAGAAATTTGTTTGCTTGGATCTGGGTGTAGATTAACCAGGAAAATTATAGGATTTATGATGCACACTTTTTTACACACAGATCTGGACAAACACCCTGATACACTATTTCAAGAAACTTGTGGAATGAGATATTTCCAATTACCTGTAGTGATTGGAATGGCAGAATTAGGAGGTACAAATTGCTGACAGATCATTTAGAGGAATCAAGACTGATTTCATTTCAAATCAGACATACATTAAGTTTGACGCAGAGCTTTCTACTTCCTAGATCAAGGAGACACAGAAGGCCCTTTCACATAGAAGATTCTTCGAAAATGAATGTAAATGCAACCATCTTTGCAAATCCTGCACTTCCATTTCCAACCTTATTCTGATAGGTGGAAAAGAATCAAAGGCTCAAGATTCACTGCTTGATGAAAATAGCAAACTACCCAAGCATCCATTACTCTATATTTGAACATGCACGTGGACCAGGGGGCTCCCTCAAGCAAGTATTGATTGCTGATACAGCTGCTTCAATGGATGCATCTTCACCCTACAGTATGATAAGGAAATGATTTAAGAATAAAATCAGTTTTTGTATCATTCATAAAGTTTAAACACCTTGCCTCTTTGTAATCTCAAGCATTATGTTCTACTAAAAAGTTTGTGGTATATGTGGCATAGAGAGTTCATAGAATTAACTATACTTGAGTGTATACATCCTGTTATTCACAACATCGCAGCCATCAGCTTTGTGCATACAATATCAAAACTACAATAAGAAGCCCAACACTGAATGTGGATCTAGGCATCAATAGCTGATAATGAATAGGAAGGAAGATCCTGACAAAAGCATTGCAAACTGATCTGAGTAGGGACAAGAAAACGGGTCGAAGTTTTAATACACAATCAAAGAACAGCGATGAATATAGACCAAATGTGTTCCTTTGTATGTTATTGCACTGAATCACATATACCATAAATCTAGCAAATATTAGTCCTATTCACGAGGAAAGTGTCTGATAACATGACAGCCACATTGAAACATGGCACATTATTTCAAGACACCCAAAATTCATGTTTATTAGCTTTGGTTAATGCAAACAATGGAAGCATGCTCCAATGCTTGAACAGCCTATCATGCATTTGGTAGGTGAAGATATATTATGTGGATTTAGGCAATAGAAATATGTTTTAATGTAAAATGGGAAAAACATACCTTTTCTTGCCAATAGAACATGTTGCCGTACTTTCCAGCCAAGCGGGACCAAAAACTACGTGGAATTGCAAGATCAACTGCAGCTCCTACATTGAAGTTCAAGATATTTCCTACCAAAGCAAAAAGAAAAGGTTAGTTAAAAGTTAGGCATTATCAGGAGCTGCTTGCCATAGCATGAGCAAATGTATATCTGACTTCTTTATGCCCAATAGGAGGGCCTGAATAAAAAGAAGAAATTCTCAAGACCATGAAAATCTTGGCTTGTCTATATGATCTGTAATTTGAATTGGTCAAAATAAAAAAAAGTATTTTATGTGCCTATACATCCCTGAAATAAACGTTTATATTTGTCTTCTATTATCCGGAAATGTGTAATCATAGTTGTTTCCCTCCCCCTCCTAAGACCTCATTCTTTTGTGAGCCCATTATTTAGATGACTTTCGGCTGAATATGCACCTAGCATCCAGGTTTGGACTCATCCTCATAGGTATGCATGGGTATGTCATGTAAATGTGTATGTGTGTCTATTTATGCATGCATCTGTTCTGACAGTTGGTTTTATGTCAGGTATATTTGTATTTGTGAGTTCTACAGTGTGTAAGTGTATGGATATTCTGTACAAGCAGGAAAGAAGTGCATGTATCTCTCTTGTGGATTGGATCAAACCTTTTCAGAGGACATTCCAATACATTGAGTGTATGGATATTCCATACAAGAGGGAAAGAAGTGCATGGATCTCTCTTGCGGATTGGATCAAACCTTTTCAGAGGACATTCCAATACATTAAAATGTTAAAAACTGAGATGCAGATTTAAATCAGATGCTTTAAGCATCTTACAGCTTCAAAATAATCACCTTTGTGATCACTGAGGATAGACAAGACATGAGAGAAAGAGAAAGAGACAGAGAGAGAAAGGAGCCAAGCTCCAAATATATCCCATACATTATAATTTTCTCTTATAAAAAGTGCTTTTAAGCTTAAATGCAGCTTTTCAATGCTTTTCACAAGTGGATCCTGATAATAGGGTTTGACTTTTGACCTTTGAACTGCTCCCAACCACCAAAGTATTGTATATCATTGGAAAGCTCCTAGAGAGAACTTTTATAATGTATTATTAAAAAAATTATGCAACCTGTTGATCATTTTTACCATTTCTTTGACCAGCTTTGACCTTCAAAAATCTTTTAACCTGCAGGTGGCATCCCTAGTGGAAGGTTTCCCCAATAACACACATTTCTAACAGGAGCTCTATCATGAAGAACTACCTCCAAATGTGATTTTTGTGCGAATTGAAGGTCAATCTTGACTTCCAAAAACTCATGTAACCATTTTCTTTGGTAATCATGTCCTCCATTTTCTCCTTTCATAAGGAAAAAAAAATCAATCAAATCTCCTCCATAGTCCTCTACTATTCCATACACAACCTGAGCATTTTCACAAAGACTTGGGTTGAAAATAGATCTGTTACAGAAATTACAGCAAGCTATAATTTATCAAATAGGATTCTATTTTCATAATCTGTAACTTACAAATACATTAATCCTATTTTCATAATCTGTAACTTACAAATACATTTCAAAAGTTCTTTTTTTACTTTATACTTTAGGGCAGCCATGTATTCACTATGATAGAGACCTCAAGGAAGAGTCATGCTTATCAGCTGAGAATAAGGATTATGGCTCCTACATCAGATAGTGAGAATCTTCCGAAGATTAAGAAGATTGATAAGAATGGCTTTGATCTATGAAAGAAGCACATACACAGTATACTCTTTCTAAACGAGTGTGTGGAGCAAAACTTCGGTCTTAATCCAGCATTAATATCAATTGATGGTGATGATTGGGCAAAGCACAACAAGGCCATGACATATATCAAAATGGCTGTCACCAATGGAACACTTAACCCAAGGTGCTACAAACAGCCACTAACATATGGCAAGCAGTTGAAGTCGTGATCTACAACACACTGGTGAATCATTTCACTTGAGGAACAAGTTTATTAGGTTACAATTTGATGAATCAAAATCAACCTTAGACAACCTAGGCACTTTCACAAGTATTCCTAATCAACGTCAAATCACGAGCTTGAGACCATCTGATGACAGGGTCAAAACAATCCTTCTTATGACTTATTCCTGATTCTTGGGGCACATTGGCTATCCACCTTCATAACTTTCCTACCTTAAGCTATGCTAGAGTGAAAGGTTCCATTCTAAATGAAGACATTAGGGGAAAAGAAGTGGGGACTCAACAGGTCCTCATGTAGCTAGAGGCAAGTCTAAGAAAAAGGCAAAAGAATTTGACAAAATCAAGTCTAAGAGCAAAAGCAAAAGGACCCATAAGAAGACCAAGTTAAAGACTTTTAGGAAGAAACAATAATAATGCAATATAATTTACCACAATCGAAAAAAGAATCAAAAGTAAACTTTTCTATGTAGGATTTGGGATCAACAGAAATTTTTTGGCCATGTGGATCATACGATATAAATTGCTCTACCTCTTACCCAAAATATGTTTCAGCTACTAAGCAAATGGACAAAGTAGTATACGCTTCAACATGTTACACTTATGTATGCAATAGTTGCAACAAGACCAAATATTGCATATGTTGTGGGAGTTCTAAGCACGAACATGGTCAACCCAAAGAAAAAAACATAGAGAAGTTATGAAGTGCCTACTCTAGTATTGGAAGAGTACAAAAGAAAAATGCATGTGCTATGGAAAAGGCTCTTTGGCCATAAACGAGTTTTGCAACTTAGACATGGAAAGTAATGTGGATGCTCATACATTGAGTAGATATATATTCACCATGGTCGATGGTTCAACATGGTATTAAAGGCTACAAAAGGTAGTTGGATTATCCGCTACAAAGCTTGAATATATTTTGGCTATACAACCTCCCACGGAAGCCACATTGTTGGGCAAACTTGGCATTTAATTTGATCTTGAGGATAGACAAGAAGAGATCCATTGTGATAGCTAATGTACTATATATTTCGCTAAGAGTGGTATGCTTCGTGCATGTATGAAACATGTCATTGTAAGATATCATTTTATAACACAAGTCATTGAGGATAAATCCATTATATTCACTTAAAGACTTATACAAAAAATAATCCCTCAAATATGGTAACGAAAAGCCCCGAGAAACTTATCCATTGTTGCAATGGCACGATGTTTCTATGTATCATTGATGCATCTACAACAGGGTTATCCATCACCGAAGAGTACATTTTTTGACAAATCAGAGGGCGATCTTGGACATTGGAGAGGAGAATGTTGTCAAAGTCATAACGGACAACAAAAGTAACTCTATTTCCATGGGATGGATGTTAGATTTCCCATCCATTGTATGGAATCTATGTGCAACTCATAGCATAGACTTGCTGAATGAGGATGTCATCCCTCGGATACATTGATTTTTCCACATGTCAGAAAGCGACCACCTTGTTCACGAAGAGGTCATATTTGCTTTCCATTTTCATATCATACAGTGATTTGAAGCTTCTTAGACTTGCAAAGATCATGTTTGCTTATATGTGCATTGTGATGCAGAGGTTGTTTCAAGTGAGGTAAGCATTTACGTAGAGAGTTGTTTCTCCTGGATTGCTCACATAGTGGCCATATGAGCAAGAGAGCACAGATGGTCCGATTACATCTTTGAGTGATAGCTTTGGAGAGGTAAACGCTTCAATGGGAGTGATGAAACCTTTGTACTCCATGTTACGCATCATGACATGGAGGGGAGCACTCTAGGTCTTGTCTACGAGCATATGGACTGCAATGGGGAGTCCCTCCTTCGATGCCCATCCCTCTCTTCATACAAGTATGCAATATATATTTTGATAATATTACATTCAAAGTTTAATATTCTTACCTTTACTATCATCACAAATCATTTATCATAGCTCATTGACATGCTTTTTGCTTTTTGTATAACGTGTCTTGACTCTTAACTCTTGATTCTTGAGTTATCATGCTTGACAAGATTAGATTTATATGGAGAGATCGATGGTATTGGTTCTATCCACCAATTCATGGGGTCTCTCATATTTTGCATCCCTTATGGACACCTCGAAGATAAATTCTATATCATGAGCTTGACACAGCATGGACTTCATATATACACAGGTTTTATGCTGATGATGTTGATATGTGCTTGGCACGTGAGAACCGGCTCTTACTTTTCCAGAATTATGGGGATGGTTTGGCAAAGACACTTCCATGCTAAGATCTTATCAATTTTCACATGTGCCTTAGTGGGAGAAATATGATCCATCTGCACTTGAGTTGGTAAGTTATTTAAACTTTGATCCAATGAAATTTTGAATTTTGGATATTATTTGAATTTTATGGTTGCAATTTTTAAAGGGGTGGCAGCATTACTGAGTCAGAATGGCAGACGAAGATATGTGGGTAACTCGTTTGGCCTGTTGTCTCCATATTGGTCTTTTCTTTCCCCTCCTCCATTAGCACACGTAATGGGAGCAACAGCAAGATATTTTTAACAACAAAGGAATTATCACCACCTCTAAATGTTTTCATGCTTCATGGGATTTCCTATCATTCCCTGCACTTAGAAAAACTTTTCTTTGTCTCATTCCTGCAACAACATTAGATCCCACTTGCAATTGATGCTTCTTCTCCATGGCATGATTGCCTTTTGGCAAAGCATACCAAATGGTGGAATGGGAAAATAAATGTGTATTATTTCTTGCTTCTCCCTTTTGAAGGTAATTTTGTGCAATGTAACTCAAGATGGAGGTTTAAAAAAACAGCAGCTTGGTGGACAAAGAGATTTTCAGGTATATGAGAATCTGGATTGTCATTTAAGATGAAAACATTCATGTGCAGAATCTTTGCTGGACACTTCACCCTCAGTCCTTTCTTGTCTAAGCATGGTTTGGCTGGAATTCAATGCCCTCATTGCACTTCTTAAAAATGAGAACATGAGACATACCTTTTGGTCTTGCTCATATATTCAGAGTTGTTGAAACACTTTGTTTCCTTTTCCTTTTTGGATGAGAAGCCAATAAAGTTCAAGGGCACCTTCTTATTTCAATCAACGGATAGCAGCATTGTGTTTTTTTCCTGCAGGGCAATATTCGGCAGCATCGAAAGCATGTCTTTAAAAATTGCTGTACTGTTCCAAGATTCTCATGGCAAATGCACAAAGCTAAATTGAAGCTGAACCTTGTTGGTTATTGATGTCCTACCATCGCAAGATTGTACAAGTATGATGCATGCACTTCAGATCCTCTGACATTACGATACAAATAGTTGATCCTCATAGAAGTTCTGGAAGTCTGTCCCTTAGGCTTTTACGTTTCTTGATGGGATAGAGGAGTTCTGACTCCCTCTCACATCCCTTGTATATTATTCTTTGAAATCATAATAGATGAGAATTCCCACCAAAAGAAAATGTATGCATGTATGTTTGTATGTATGCATTCATGCCTAAACAATGTATGTATGTATGTACGTATGTATGCATGTATATAATATATATGTATGTATCATGTATGCATGTGTGTATGTATGTATCTAAATATGCAAATGTGCATGCATGTATGCACGCCTAAATAAAACCCGCGCACAAAAAAATGTCCCCACATGAATAAGAAGTACTAAAAGTTTTTTATTTTTCAGAAAGAAACGCCTTTTTTTTTAACTCTGCTTACAGCCTATAGATCTTGAGTACTTGGCAGACGCATCATGAATGGGAGAAATATGACTTGCTGCACTTGTGGATATCAGTATGAGACCAAAGAGACTATATTTCAGAGTGTGGATAAGCCTAATAGATTTGGCTATAAAGATTCGGCATATACTCTCAATCTCATTGCAAGCAAGAACTTGATCATGACCTAGAGTTGGGACCCCTCATAAAGTTCCATCATGGGCTATAAACATTTCCATGGAAAGATCTGGATAATTGTTTCCTACAGTTGGAATTACCTGTGACAGCAGGCACGTCCAATGAGGGATTCCTGGGAATACCATCTAATGGTTCAGACTACCCTGCAATGTGTGTGTAAGTTTCACATCATCTATGTTCCTAAACAGTCCATTTAAGCTGTAACCTTTTGGCAGTATTTTATAACAGAAGTATCTCTTTTTGCCAAAATAAATAAATCTAGAATAATTTTCAGGCAGGCAGAAAACTGCTATCAGCAAACCCATCTCACCTGATCTTTAATCTAGACTCAAAAAAGGTTCTAACAACCAAATGGTAAAATTCAACAACTTCAAGTAATATGCGCAGGCCAAGGTCAAAAGATCGACAAAAATGTAGAGTATTCCCATGTGTCAGGATCCACAGTAATTGACTATTAAACCTCTTAAAAAGGGAAGTGATAGCTCTCAATGTGCAGGCACAAT
This sequence comes from Ceratopteris richardii, assembly GCA_020310875.1. Taxonomy (NCBI): domain Eukaryota; kingdom Viridiplantae; phylum Streptophyta; class Polypodiopsida; order Polypodiales; family Pteridaceae; genus Ceratopteris; species Ceratopteris richardii. Next base: position 69,871,599 of record CM035438.1, on the reverse strand, counting down.
ACACAGGATTGAAGAATGTGTGCACATTCCAAAAGTAGTCCATTATTATGCCTAGGAAACATGACACTGTAATTAAGCATACGAAGTAGATACAGTGAAGTCACTAAGAGATAAAATTGCATTTTTCAAAGAATGCCTTAAATCTCAATAAGGCTTACCACCAAGAGAGGGGTCTGCAACAAAAACAACTGTGCCATCATCTACTTTCCAGAAATCTCTTACCGCAAGTCCTGAAAGAAGGAGAACCCTTTCTATAATTTCAGATGAAACAATGCTTTAAAATTCTGGTATTATATTGATAGTTGGCTTCACCATTAATTTGCCAAATAGTTATTTACAGACCTGGAGTGTTTGGATAGTTTTGAGCTAACACCCTCAGTTTATATCCTGTGTCTGCCTCAAGGTCCATCAACACTTTTGCAATGCGACCCTCCTAGAGTAGGAAGTATTAGCTTATATGATGATTAATCAAAAGGCCTCAAATGAATCATGATGTCAAACAGCGAAATCCTAATAGAAGTGCATTGTATAGCGGAGAAAAGCATTTAAAATGAAGAGTTAACAAACAGGCACATAGAAGGGAGATGATGGAAAAAAGCAAACATTCTAAAGAAAGTGGTTTAGAGCAGGAAAGCACAAAGACATTATTATTTTTCCCAAGCAAACAATTCACGCATAATGTTTTTATTGTGATGCATATTGAACAACATTGACGCCGCATGGGATAACCTGCTATAGAATAAGAATCCTAGCAGCAAGCTATGAATGGGATGGTGTTATATGTTGATATGTAGTATAAATACTTAATGCTTTTTCATTGCATCAGGAAGCCTCTGAAAAGAAAAACAGGGTTGAGAAGATTCTTTTCCAAAAGTTAGGAAATATAACAACTTTTAGGAAGTGCTTACCTCCCTTCATGTGAAAAAACTATAAAAACGAGAATTGTGTGTTAATAAAGATTCTGAGCCTATCATATCAAAGTCAAACATCTGGAGCACTACCATAAAACCATTTTATTCTCTAGTTGTGGCTAGAAAATCATGTTTGCCAAATTATGTGTATATTCACAAAATGTCAATAAATAAGGCTGTATTCAAAGAGGAAAAAATCAGTGTGAAGATGTCCTTTGGTGTCTGATCTGAAAGAAGCTAGAGCTCATCAAGAGTTATCCAAAGCTCTGCTCGGGGCTCCGAACGGGTACATAAGTAGCTTGATACGAGGGAAGAGAGAAAGCAGAGAGAGAGCACGAGAGAGAGAGAGAGAGAGAGAGAGAGAGAGAGAGATCTTGTGCAGCAATTTAAAGAAGAAGATGAAGAGAGGTTTCACATACAACTTTGACAAAGGTTTTTTCTCATAAAACGTGAATCATGACCTTGGTTTTTAAAGGAGCACTTTGGTTACTTGACAAAATGTGAACAAGCCATCATGAACATAAGTCAGAAACAATCTTATAAATTCCTATATCTCCCCAATTTGGGAGCAAAAAAAATATAATAAAAATGTCTGGATTCTGGAAAGCTTTCGAAGAAAGCTATCAGTTGGAAGGTCAAAATCTACAAAAGGAAAGTCTTTGAGGCCTTTACCCCAACAACCTCCCACCATCCATATGCATATTTTGATGTTGTGCCTATGGAAGGCACTTAATTAAGACATCCACTGGATTCTGTGATGTACTGACCTTGATCAAGGTGATCAGGCCATCATCTGGTGCCTCCCCGATGAGGTGACACTATACATCAGTATGTTTGTGTGTGCATTGAACAGGGCATTCTTTACCAGTCATATTGCATTCTGGCTATCACACCAAAGCATTAGATGCCTTCTCAAGTACACCAAACTAATTGCATCAGCATGTCAACCATATGGCTTCCATGGAAGCCTCTGTAGCTGATATATATTCAGCCTCTACAGCAGATAGTGTACCTATCCTTTGTAATCTAAAGCACCATGAAATAGCACCACCTACAAGTGTATTAATACAGCCACTTGTGGATTTACGCATATAGACATCACCTGCCATGTCAGATTCACAATATCCCTTCAATTTCAATTGACTTAAGTAAAAGTCAAGTATATAAACAAACTGAAGTGTTACATCAAGATGTTTCTCATCAAGATGTTTCTCATCAATATGTGGGCTCCTCTAGAGTATGGACCTCATGATCTTATTAAGTTGCATGGGCGTGTTGCTCGACAAAGAGCCATAGTCATCATGGTTGATGATTTCACCACCCACAATTTTCTAAACTATACCCTAGACTCTAGTGAAGAGGTTGCGATTACCTCAAAACCATCACCTCATCAGTATGTAGTGTCCATGATTCAAGATCATGATAAACAAGTTTGGTATACTATGGTTTCCAATCTCCAGGTTGAAATCAAGGTTCTAAAGATACATTGGATTTTCAAATAATAAACATGGAGCACATAGATGTCATCTTAAGTAGAGAATGGGTTTGGAGCCTAGGGCCTAGGAGCTTCACTCACTAATAGTTATCACAAAAACACTTTGGAATTCGCCAAGAATGATGCCGTGTATCTAACCCGAGGTGAACAAGATATACTCAGTACTCCTTTGATTTCACACAGAACTTGAGAAACTTGTAAATCATCAAGAAGCAACAATTTTTATGGTTCTTCCTAATGTAAATACTCAAGTAAATACGAACCAAGTTTCTATGTCTCTACTCCAATCATTGGACGTTTTAAGTAAATTTAAAAGTCTTCTTCATAAGTATAGAGATGTACTCCCTCGAGAATTCCCCCATGCTTAGCACCTCCCAAGGGAAGTATTCACCATGGCATGAATTACTTTCGAGGGCCAAGCCTATATGTTTACCTCAATATAAACTTCCCTTGTCCCAACAAGTGGAGGTTGAGAAGCAACTAGGAAAGTACCTAGAAAAAAATTGGATTAAACCTAGTCAATCTCCATGGACGGCACAAATCCTTTTACTTAAAAAGAAAGATGGATTGATGCGCCTATGCATAGATTATCGAAAGTAAAATAATTTAGCGATCAAAAATAAGTTTCCCATGCCTTAAGTTGATGAATTATTCGATCAATAGAGGAGCATCTATTTTTTCAAAGTTAGATCTTTGTCAAGGATACCATGAGATAAGGAACAAAGCAGAAGACGTCTCGAAGATAGGCTTCTGGACAAGGTACGAGCATTTTAAGTTTCTACTTATGCCTTTTGGCTTAACAAATGCCCCTGTAAGTTTTATAACTTTGATTAATACGATCTTGCACCTATATCTAGGTGAGATGATATCCTAGTATACACTGTACAGTCAAAAGTAACGAACAGCACTTAACACATCTTCAAAAACCTTTTGAAGTGCTATGTGCAAACAAGTTGTATAATAAGGAATCAAAGTGTGAATTCTTTACCACGCAGGAAAAATATATTGGTTATATAATCTCAAAAACTCATATTAAAGTGTTAGAAAAGCAACCTTCCACAAGTGGAGATGCTGCTATTTTCAAAAAAAAAAAATTCCCAAGAGTTTCGAATTTTGGCAAAGTCAACTATGGTCAAATATGGTCAAATTTGGAAGGTCAAATTGATTACATATATGGATAGTACTCTTCAAGAGCAATCCAATGATAATTGACACATAGCAGCTAGACAACTTTATGAGGGTAAAAAGTCAAACCCTAATTTATTATCAAAGGTCAACAGTTTTTTTTTAAGTCAAATTAAACTTGCCACTTGTCAGCATCTCCTTTATTCAATCCTATGGCTACAATTAAAAATAAAAAGCTCACAACTACCATAAAAAGCAAGGAATTAACTCTACCGGACAAATGGTTTGTCAATCTCAAGGAAAATAAAATAGAATAAAATAAAAAAAATAAAAAAAAAATCTTATTGAGCATTTGACTCAACTCCACAATTTCATAGAATCTAGATATCTCATTGACATCTTATTGTGAATAAGCATGATTATTAATGTACATTTGGAAAAATCCTTCATCTAACATAAACTGCATGCTCTTCAAGCTAAAGATGTGACAAAAATGGAATATCGAGATTTCAGTTGTAGTTCAAAGGAATTCTTCAAAAGGATCAAAAGTTTAAAAGGCTCCATAAAAATGCCTTTGCACTAAAGAGGAAGTTGGATTTCTAATATGGATGAATTACTCCAATTATATTATCACTGTTATGACACTATTGAGAAACAATGAATCTTGAAAAGTTAGGCCTTATATTCAATCATATGCAAGTAACGGGTACCCACAAACTTTTGGGACTGGAGAAATGATTCTTGATTGATGAACTGCTTCAATGCATGCAAAGACGTGTGGAATGCTGGTTACGAAGAATCATTAGCTATAAGCAGTTCTGGGAGTCATCCAAATGATTGAATGTTTACTACAAATAGTTGATGGTTTCAAATTTCACAACCACTGATGTATAGAATAAAAATTATATCTTGCTTTTGTACAACCAAAGAAAATGTATTGAAGGAAAACAATACAGAAAAATTCAGTGGTACAGATAAGGAAAGGTGTGTACATGATTTGATAGATTCATGAATGATCCTAACTCTCATGAATCTGTATGAAAATAACTGCTAACACTAGACATCAGCTTATAAAATCCCACGGAGAGCAATGCAGAGATTTACCACAATAACCCCTGTCAACATATAATTACTAATTTTACATGTACCACTTACAAATACGTTTTCATATAAATAGGAGGATAATGCTTTTTGTAAGGTGGGAATGAACATTGTGATAATTTATGAAGTACATCTACAAAACGCATAATCATCATCCAGAGAATAAGACAATGTTACCATGATTTAAAAATAGTGTGTAAAACAAACGAGTTTGTTAACTTAAATTTCATTCAAAATAAGGCTTTCCCTTGATAATGATCAGATAAAAGATTGTTTTACATTTAGAAAGAAAAAAAAACTACATGTGATGTACTTACTTTACACAAAAATATATAATTGTTCCATTACATTGAAGAACGTAAAGGGAGACAGTAATGCAAAGAAAAGCCCGCCCTACCTGGCCTTCAGAAAGAAAGCCTGCCACATCAATGACAGGGGTAAAGGTTTTTGGAAGAAGCTCTGGTTTATTTACACCTTCAGGCCTTGCTTGAGCATTTCCTATCCCTGGTCAAGCAAGCAGGGTAGTAATTACTAATACCATCGATAAAGTTTGAAACATATAAATCACGAATCAAACTGACCTGCACATAACAAACAAGGAAATAATCACTCCAGAATCATGGCAAACAAGGATCATGAATGGACATATTCCCATGCCATGAAACTCAGTGAAGATATCAATCACATTATGAAAACTCTAAAATAGTTTACTGAACATCCAGATTACTGGGATCATGAGCTTCAATTTATAATATTTATAAACACGAAGAGACATTAATATACTGCAACTCAACACAAGGTAGGTAACTATGATCAATGGCCTCAAATGTTCTGTCCTCCATATGCACAGTAAATCGCCATAGCCACTTAAGAATGAACCAAAGCAAAAATATTTAAAACATTCAGAGCAAGGTATTCTAAACAGATACTTCTTATCAGAACAGTGAAAAAAATATATATGTTCCAAGAGATTAATATTAAAGAGGAATGGCCTGAATTCATGCATCCACATATTCACAGCATTCATCTAAAAGATTATATGATCACTGATCTTATCACACATCACACCGACTGAGTAATATGGGTTTTCCCCCAAATTTGAATCAAGAACAGAATAGCAGGTATTTAAACGTCTAGAATGCTGGCATAACTTAAATCAATGCTGCACCAGGTCGGACACATCCCCTTCCCTAACAAAGATACTGAAGACACCTGATCATATGGAGCTTGATGGATATATACTCAAGCTTAACCTATTTTCTTTAAAGTCAGCAAGGCACACAATCTGGGCTGCAATTTGCCTCAAATACCTGGGCTCACTCTAAATGGAGCAAAGATCCAGGGAGCAATTCAAGTCCCAAAGTATCAGTTGCCATGTGCTACCAGGCAGTCATTGAACGAATTAGAGAATGTAATTCACAATACTTGGATCTTGAAGGTGCTTACATGATGCAGGACGCCTACTGAGTTTATCCCCTTCGTGAAAATCACTCCTATGAGCCCAAGGGGTGAAGAAAGGCATCTCTAGACTTTCCTGAATGCACTCTTTATAGCATGTATTTACTTGCTCATCTTGTTTTGGACTTTCATGATCCTCTCGCTATTGCATGATTATGTCATCCATATAAATCTAGTCCTCAACTTTTCTCATTTCAGTTATCACCCAAGTTCTGTTGATGACTGCGAATGGTATTCATGTCCAATCATATATGACCCGCCCTATATGCTGTGTCTTGTATGTACAGGACCATACTGGTAATTTAAAAATTAAATGTGTGATACATGCACATAGTAGTACTACATAATACAGATCTAAGGGCTATGCTTTACTTAAAAGCAACACAACTCTTACCAAAAACTTTGAGTGAAACAGCAGTTCTTGATGTTCGAAATCTTGAATAGAGACAATATGTATACTATGTCACACAGACGATATTGAGAGGGTAGAGTCACAGTGGACTGCTGGAGAAGTGTGGAGAAGAGTGGAGACCAAAGAGTGCCCAAGAGGCCTGTTGGTTTTTAGGCCCACAATCAATATAGAGAGAGAGAGGGAGAGAGAAAATCGAGACAATATATAGAGAAGACTGCACATGAGAGAGATGTTAGGGGCCATGCTCCAAATATAAACATTACATTCCATAATAGAAGTTACAAGATAGCATAGGAATATGACATGATGTACAAGCTGTCCAATAACTCCACAAAGCTCCAAGGATAGTTGTGTGTGTGTGTGTGTGTGTGTGTGTGTGTGTGTGTGTGTGTGTGTGTGTGTGTATGTATATGTATATGTATATGTATGTATGTATGTATGTATGTATGTATGTATGTATGTATGTATGTATGTATGTATGTATGTATGTATGTATGTATGTATGTATGTATGTATGTATGTATGTATGTATGTATGTATGTATGTATGTATGTATGTATGTATGTATGTATGTATGTATGTATGTATGTATGTATGTATGTATGTATGTATGTATGTATGTATGTATGTATGTATGTATGTATGTATGTATGTATGTATATATATATATATATATATATATATATATATATATATATATATATATATATGAGACTACACAAAAAATAAGATCAATAAACGTCATGAAAATACAAACAAGAAAGAAAGCCAATACAAAAAGAACAAGAATCTAAAATAATAAACAATTTAGATTTTAAAAATGTATATAAATATAAAAATATTAAATTATAAAGTATACATACAGATAAAAGTAAGCATAATTTAAACAATAACAGAAACAAAACAAATGTGCATCTTCAACTTCTATGTCTATCCAAAAAAAGACGTATCAGAATTAAACTTTATCGTGCATGCATAGCTTGGGCAAATATCTATGACATCCCTACTCACGTCATCAGTGCCCTAGAGTAGGTGCAAACTTTAATAATGAGTCTTTCAAATAAAGACCTCTAATAAAGTCAACGAACGGAGTTTCTATCACTTCCCGAAGTGAATGGCAAACTCAGTCATCATAAAGTCTTGCACAAAGAATAAACCAACAATAATAAAAACAATAATCAATAAACAAAAAATAAAAAGACAACATATCTAATATATGAATAAAATAATAATAATAATCAAACAAACAAATAAAAATATATACATGTTATAAAATGAAATAAACAAATTTTGTAATCCCAAAATATATAAAGAAATAAAATGAATACCCTTTTTGAACAAGCAATATAACAACACTCAACTAGAAATGAAGACAAGCTTGAACAAAGACGAGAAATCTAAACAGCTCAAAGCAAACAACACCATACTTTGCTAGATGAGAAATAATTGAGCATGTTAATGCTAGCAAATTCCGGTACTAAAGTTTTGTCATAAATGTCTATTTCCAATCCAAAAGGAGATTGAAATATTTTTAGATCTAGAAAAGCACAAGAATCGGCATGTGAAGTACAAATAACGAAAATCAAGAAAATCTAAAAAAGGTCCTGTCAGGGGAGCACTAGATTGTGCTCTCTGACTACACAAGACAAGATTTCGGAAACACAGTTCTGATTACAAGAATACCCACGAAGGGAAAATGCTACAAGAATATACGATCGATACAAGATGTCCCACAACCCGGGACCAATAGGTATGGAAAACTCGACTAGAGATGATACAGGAGATCCCACAACCCGGGATCGTAGGTAGGAAACAAGATATCTCGATTACAAGAAATCCCCTCAGGGATATGAACTGGATACAAGAAATAACTAGAAAGGATCTCGTACTACGAGATTACAATAGGACAAGAAAGGATGTCCACAATACAAGACTAGACAAGACTAGAGCTAGAAACAAGACTAGAACTTGAACTGGAACTTGAATGTACTTACTTGGAGGTCACGACTCCTTGAGCTCCCAAGACTGGCATTGGCAAGACTGATTATGAATGTGGCCAACCCCTCCTTATATAGGTTTTCAAGGGCGGTTCCCAAGGCGGTTGCGAACTGATGATGTCATCATGATGTCATCGATTTGTAACAAGACCTCCCAATGTCAGAATTCAGCGAATAGACAGTCGATCTTGGGGTTTTGGCACATTCCGGACGCAATGGAAGCATTGGTTTCTCCTAATTCTGAACCAATCATGAGATACAGGGTTCACATGGAATCTTAGGTTCAGGATGGTTTCCTTCGTCCATGACATCACCTCCCCCTCAAGCGACGAGTTCCACGAGGAGCGGTCATGTTATCTGGTCTCGGCTTCGTTGGATTTTTCTTATGGAATTCTCGAACCTTGATTGGTGCTCTCTGAAGGTTTTCTGCAGGTTCCCAAGTACGATCACTGATGTCATACCCTTTCCAATGAATAAGGTATTCCAATCTTCCCCGGGATATTCTGGAATCTAGGACATGCTCGACTTCAAATTCTTCATGATCATCAATCTCGATAGGTGGTGAAGGACTAGGTCTCTCCCCCCTCAATGGTGAAATCTGATATGGTTCCAACATGGATACATGGAAAACTGGATGTATTCTCATGGTACTCGGTAACTGGAGTTTGAAGGTGACTGGATTAATCTTGGCCAAGATGGTAAATGGTCCAAACTTTTGATGATCTAACTTTGCACAAGGCCTTGAAGTTTGTAAATTGTTTCGGAGTAACCATACTTTATCCCCAATTTGATACGATGGATTCTGGACACGATGTTGATCTGCATAGTACTTATATTGTTGTTGAGCTTTATGGATCTCTTCCTTCAGTTCTTTGTGAATGTCCATCAGGTACTGGGCCTTGTCTCTGGCAGCTGGGTTCTTGACATGATTTGAGAGTTGTATATCCATCCTTGGATGTTGTCCATAGTTTGCAAAGAAGGGAGTTTGCTTAGTAGATGCATGAACACTATTGTTATAGGCAAACTCTGCAAAGGGTAACAACTCAAACCAATCATTTTGGTGATAGTTGCTAGTGCAACGGAGATATTGCTCCAGGACTTGATTCACTCGTTCTGTTTGTCCATCAGTCTGTGGATGATTTGCTGTAGATAGTTTAACTTGAACACCAAGGAGCTTGCAAAGACTGTTCCAAAAGCTGGATATGAACTGTGGACCTCGATCACTGACAATGTCATCAGGCAATCCATGAAGCCTAAATATGTACCTAAGAAAAAGTCTGGCAGTGGCTGCACCTGTGATTGCCTTGGTAGTTGGAATGAAGTGTGCCATCTTTGTAAATCTATCCACAATAACAAGAATGGCATCATACTTATCTGACTTTGGTAGATCTGTGATGAAATCCATCGACAATGAAGCCCATGGCCTTTCTGGAATAGGTAGAGGTTGCAAGAGGCCATGAGGTTTATGTCGGGGTACCTTAGATCTATTGCAAGTATCACAGGTTCGAATGTATTCTTTGACTTCCTTCCACATCTGAGGCCACCAAAAGTCCCTTGATATGAGTTCTATTGTTTTATTTACTCCAAAATGTCCTGCTGCAAGGTTGTCATGGCGTTGTTGAAGTACTTGGATCCTGGGCTTTCCTGGAGGGACATACAATAGGTTCTTATAGAGTAGTAAACCATCCTTTTCCTGAAATTCGTTTACTTCTTGGAATTTTCCTTCTTGAGCTTTCTGCTTAACGTTACAAAACAATTCATCCTGTGGTAGATTCTCACGGATCAACTGATTCAAGGCTGAATCTTCATGATGGCTTGAAGAGATAGCTGCTAACTGGAGATGCTCGGGCTTGAGTAATACACTCTCTTGTTGATCAAAGGCCTCTTCACCCTTCTTTGGTGCAAGGTAAGATCTTCTGGATAGGGCATCTGACTGACATTGATGACGTCCTGGACGGTATGTGATGACAAAGTCGAATCTGGATAAAAAGTTACTCCATCGAGATTGCCTTCTATTGAGGATCCGGGTGGTCATAAAATACTCTAGGTTCTTGTGATCTGAATATACAATGACTTTATGAGCTGCTCCTTCTAGATGGTGACGCCAGGTATCAAACGCGTCTACTATGGCAAGGAGTTCTTTATCATGAATTTCATAATTAATTTCTGGAGGGGAAAACTTCCTTGAATGATATGCAACTGGATGTAGTTGTCCATCATCTCCATATTGGGAAAGAATGGCCCCTAGAGCAAAGTCCGATGCATCTGTCTCAAGGAAGAAGGGCTTACTAGAATCAGGATGAACTAGGATTGGAGCAGTAGTGAATGCTGATTTCAAGGTCTGAAAGGCCTTCTCTGCTTCTTCGGTCCATGAGAATTTGGAGTTCCCTGTAAGCTTGGTAAGAGGTGTCACTATCTTGGAGTAATCTCTGATGAATATCCTATAGAAATTGGCAAACCCCAAAAAACATTGTACATCTCGAACACATGAAGGTGGTTGCCAATCAAGGATTGTCTCAATCTTCTTAGGGTCCATAAAAATTCCTTTATCTGATACTATGTACCCTAAAAATTCCACTTCTGTCTTATGAAAAGAACACTTCTCCAATTTCGCATACAATCCTTTTTCTCTTAGTTTCTCTAGGACTATCTTTACATGATCTTCATGATCCTCTAGATTTTTTGAAAATATCAAGATATCATCAAGGTATATTACAACAAAATCATCTAAATATTCTCGAAAAATATCATTCATCATATGTTGGAAGACAGCTGGAGCATTTGTAAGACCGAAGGGCATAACTACATATTCAAAATGCCCATACCTTGTTCGAAATGCTGTCTTCCATTCGTCTCCTTCTCTGATCCTGACAAGGTTGTAAGCTCCTCGAAGATCAATTTTCGTGAAGAATTTTGCTTTTCCAAGGCGTTCCAAGAGCTCTGATATGAGTGGTAGAGGGTATCTGTTTTTTATAGTGACTTTGTTCAATCCACGATAATCTACACACATCCGGAGAGTCCCATCCTTCTTCTTTACAAATAGAATAGGAGCTCCTGCTGGAGACTTCGAGTGTTTGATAAACCCCTTTGCTAGATTCTCATCAATGTTCTTGCGTAGTTCTGTAAGTTCCTCTGGAGATAGTCTGTAGATTGGTCCAAAGGGTGGTTGTGTTCCCTCTTGAAGATCTATGGGACAATCATAAGGTCTATGCTCTGGAAGGATATCTGCATTCTTCTTTTCAAAAACATCTTCAAAGCCGTTGTACTGATTGGGTAGCTGTACTGGATCATCTTTCTTGGATTCTTGAGCTGGTATGGCATAGATCATATATGTAGGTTCCTTCCTTACTGCATGTATGAAGGCTTTAGCTCCAACATATGTTGGGTTCTTCTGGATATCTCGACGGGTGATTTTATTCTTTTCCCAATTAATTTCTGGATTATGTTTCTTTAACCACGGCATTCCGATGATAACCATATTTGCTGGACTCGATATTACATTGAAACATATGTGTGAATCATGGTCACCAAGGTGTACTCTTAGTGGTATGGTTTCCATGGTTATATTCCCCGATGCTAGAGGCCGTCCATCTACTACTTCGGCTACTACTGGTCTGTTCTTTCGAAGTACTGGAATTCCATGTTTCTTAACGAGTCCTTCATCAATGAAACATGAGGACGCTCCTGAATCTACTAGAGCTATGAGGGAAAGGGTCTTCTTAGACAGGATTAACTTGACAGGGGCAAGACATGTTTCTACGGGTGTGGATGGAATTATGAGACCCTTTCGTATATCATGGTCCGGCTGTATGGTCTCTTTTACAACTGGACTTCCTCGTTTCCCTGCTCTACAAGGGTGGCTGCGACTTTGGAGTTTG